>LPNX010944455.1:31331-68795 GCA_001517045.1 Pseudotsuga menziesii
GCCCTATGCTTATCTGCATAGCTTTTCTGTCTATCCTGCGCTATTTTCAGCTTCTGCCTGATCTTTACAACCTCTTGCTCCATTTCCTTGAGCAATTCTGGTCCCAGCACAATCTGGTTTACTGGATTATCCCAAGTCACAGGTGTCCTACACCTTCTTCCATACAAAGCTTCATATGGACTCATCCCCAAGGATGCCTGATGCCCATTGTTATAAGCAAACTCTACCAAGTGTAAGTAATCTTCCCACTTGGTTGGTTTGTCCATTACGTATATGCGAAGCATGTCTTCAAGCACCTAATTAACTCTCTCTGTCTGAGGATGGTATGCAGTGCTGAAGTTTAGCCTTGTACCCAAATCTGCAAACAACCCCTTCCAAAAGTTGGAAGTGAACTTGACATCCCTGTCGGATACCATTGCCTTCGGCAATCCATGCAATTTGAAAATCTCTTTCATGAAGATCTTTGCAATGTCGCCAGTCTCATATGTAGACTTAACCGGTATAAAATGTGCTGCCTTTGTCAACTTGTCTACCACAACCATGATAGAATCATGTTGTCTCCAAGTCATTGGCAATCCTGTAATAAAATCCATGGAAATAACTTCCCATTTCCATTCCAGAACTGGAAAAGGATGCAACAAACCTACAGGGTGTTGATGCTCAACCTTTACCTGTTGACATTTCATACACCTTGAAATGTATTCAGCCATATCCTTCTTCATACCTGGCCAAAAGTACTGCTTTCTAGCTGTAGTAATTGTCTTCTGATATCTTGGGTGACCAGAATACGGAGCTTGATGGATTTCATCCATAACAACTCTCCTTAAATCTGCTACATTCGGAATATAAATTCTGCCTTTATAAGCGAGAAGTCCATCTTCTTCCAATTTATACCCCTCATACTTCTTCTCAAGACTTTGCTGCTGCAATTTGTCTTTTACTTGATCGTACAATTCATCTCCAGCAATGTGACTAACAATCTGTTGCATCAAATCTGATTGGCAAATACTAAGAGATGCCACATGCATTTCCTGCACCTTCCTGCTGAGTGCATCAGCTACCTTGTTCTCTTTTCCCTTTATGTGCTTGATTTAAAAATCAAACTCACATAAAAACTCCAGCCATCTTGCTTGCCTAGCATTCAGAGTAGGCTGATCAAATAGATACTTCAGTCCACAGTGATCTATTCTGAGCTCAAATCTTCTACCCATCAAGTAATGCCTCCACATCTTGAGAGCATGTACTATGGCTGCAAGCTCTAGATCATGAGTGGCATAGTTCTTCTCATGCTCCTTCAGCTTTCTTGACTCATAACATATCACGTGGTTGTCTTGCATAAGGAATCCTCCAAGCCCTTGTCCACATGCATCGGTACATACCACAAAATCTTTTTCTGGATCTGCAACTTTCAATACTGGTGCACTAGTGAGAAGACTCTTCAACTGCTGGAAGCTTTCTTCACACCTCGATGTCCATTCGAACTTCATCCCCTTCTTTTGCAAAGAAGTGATTGCATGTGCAACTCTGGAGAACCCCTCAATGAATCTCCTATAGTATCCTGTAAGCCCCATGAAAGATCTTACATCTGTCACATTTCTTGGAGTAGGCCAATTTATAATGGCTTCAATCTTTTCAGGGTCCATAGATATACCCTCCTCTGAAATAATGTGACCCAAATACTGAATTCTATCTCTATAGAAGTCACACTTGCTCAGTTTTGCATACAACTGATGTTCCCTGAGCACTTGCAATGTCAATCTCAAGTGTCCTTCATGCTCTTCCTCATTCTTAGAATAAACAAGAATGTCATCAAGGAAAACAAGAACAAACTTGTCCAAATACTTGCTGAAAACGCTATTCATAAGGCACATAAATGTAGCTGGCGCATTTGTGAGACCAAATGGTACCACTACAAACTCGTAATGCCCATACCTTGTCCTGAAGGCTGTCTTATGAATGTCTTCATCCTTGATCCTTACCTGATGGTAACCAGACCTCAAGTCAATCTTAGAAAATACCTTTGCTCCTCTCATTTGGTCAAAGAGGTCATCAATCCTAGGCAAAGGGTATTTATTCTTCACAGTAACCTTGTTCAACTGTCTGTAATCAATACATAACCTGAGTGTACCATCTTTCTTCTTTACAAACAGGACGGGTGCTCCCCAAGGAGACACACTCGGTCGGATATACTTATTTTCCAACAACTCTTGCAGTTGCATCTTCAATTCTAGCATCTCTGGGGTACTCATTCTGTAGGGTGCTTTGGACATTGGTGCTGCTCCTGGCACAAGTTCAATAGTGAAGTCAATGTCCCGCTTTGGAGGAAGCCCTGGAATCTCATCAGGAAACACATCCCTGAATTCCTGTAACACCTGATAGTCCTCCAACCTAGGAGTTTCATCTCTCGTTTCCTCCAAAATCTGAGCTGCATACAACTGGCAACCTTTCCTACAAAACTTCTTTAGCTGCATTACTGAAACCTGCCGTACTGAAATTACCTTTGGAATTCCTTTCACAAATACTAGGTTTCCTTCTTCATTAATGCATTCAAAAGTCTTATTGTAGCAATCAAGCTTCGCCCTGTGAGCTTCTAACCAATCCATTCCAATGATAACATCATAGGAACCAAGCGGTAGAACATTCAGATCTACACAAGTGACCAATCCATTCATGACCAATGGACACTTCTCTACCACTTCACTGACTTTTATCTTAGTTCCAGTGGCTAGCTGAACTAACCAAGACTTCCTATGCTTTACTTTCTTAAAGGCACAAATATCCACTACTCTAGGAGTAATGTAACTGTGCGTAGAACCAGGGTCAATCAAAATAGAAACAGATTGCTCAGCAATCTTACTTGCTACTTCAACTACAGCTGATTGGTGATCTTCCCGGCGGTCCTCTAGTGCTGCATAAATCCTAGGTACTGCCCTTGCTACTTGACCCACTGTTTCTGCTTCTTGAAAATTATAAGCTGGCCTTGCACTCTCATTCTCGAGTGGACAATTTCTGCGCATGTGGGGTCCTCCACATTTCCAACATTGAAGCGGCCCTCTATTCTGTTGTGGATCTTTAGGCTTTTCTCTGGTCACTCCAACTGGCTTACTCGCAGCTTGGGATGGCTGCGTTTGTTGATTCCTGAAGCTAGAAGGTTTGAAACCTTTCTTTCTTTGGTCAAACTTCTCATTCTTCTTGTCCTTCCATGCCTTATGGTAATCAGGTTTACCCTTGCTTTGCTCATAGAAATACTTAGCTTTCCTTATTGCTTCTTCAAGAGTTCTAGGTTCATAAAATTCAATTCGATCTTTGTAAGACTGAGGCAGTCCACTCAGAAAACGCTGGACCTTTACTTTTTCATCCCTGATATACCGGACATACCTCAATAGCTCCAAGAACTTATTTGCATACTCTTCCATGGTCTGCTGTCCCAATCTCAGCTCATGGAACTCCTTGATCTTGTCATCATAATACCTGTCAGAGAGGTATTTCTGCTTGAAATACTTCTTGAACTGCTTCCACTTAAGTCTCCTTTCACTGATCCTCTTCACTTGCTTGAAGTGTTCCCACCAAATGGATGCTCTTCCATTCATATTGAATATGGAGACTCTTGCCTTCATGTTTCCTGAATAGTCATGCACTTGAAAGTACTTATTTATGCCAAGAAGCCAAGCTTCAGCCTCTTGTCCAGTCTTTACCTCACCATCAAACGTAGGAGGTTTAGCTTTCTCAAATTCATCACGAGTGCGATCCCTATGGTGTCTCGTTCTTTTTCTTTTATGAGAAGAAGAACTGGAATCCCCGCTGGATTCTTTAGAATCAGATGATCCGCTAGAAGTCCTTCTCCTTCTCCTAGTACTGCTCTTACTACCTTCGGGTCTCGCTGTACCTCGTCCAGAGTCTATCTTTCTCTGCAAGTCTGTCAAACTTTGCAACATAGCAGCATTCAACTGATGCTACTCTTCCTGGGCCTTAATCAAGCTTCTCATAGTAGCTGCAACATCTGACGGTGTCTCTTGGAATCTCCTTCCATTAGACTCTATGTCATCATTCCTATTACGGACATTTTCTCCCATGGCATCTTCTACTCGCTCATAGGAATCCCGAGCATCATATCCGTCATGGGTTCTCATACTAAACCACCCCTTACTTACCAAACTGCACTACCTGGAATACTTCTCTTGAAGGTGACTATAATTCTGCAAACGTGTTAATAACACAATTGTTAGATGCATACATTGATACAAATCAACATTACTTACCTTCTCTTGGAATAATCATAAAATTACAAATGCCCAAACACACAAAAAATTTCTTCTTTAAGGAATGACTGTCTGAAGGGGACGACGGGGGTCAAGGGGGCTTAGATCGCTGCCAATTTCTCTTTTTCGGCCCTGAAAATTCTCTGTAAAACAGCTCAAAATTTCACTGAGGAATAGTCAAAATCGGCTGGAAAAATTCCACCGAAAACGCAAATTTTCCCGGTGCAGAATCGGTTGTTGGCTGTCTTTCTGATCGGCTGTCGGAAGCCTTTATGCTTCGGGTGGTTTGGTCATTTAGGCAGCCGCAACGACGGCTCTCGGAAGCTCCAATCCTTCCGCAACGGTGGCTCTCGGCGTCGGCTGTCATTCCACATCGGAAGTCGGATGACTTTTTCTCCCACTGAATCGGCTCCCGGAACCATTCTCCCTTCCGCAGAATTGGCTCCTCTTCCATTCTTTCTTCAGCCGAATCGGCTCTTGGAACACTCTTCCTTCCGCCGAATCGGCTCCTGGAACACTTTCTCTTCCGATTTGGCACTTACGTTGGCGTACTTTCACATCAGAAGCCAAATGGCTTTGACTTCCGTAATGGCGGCTCGCCAAAGTCTGAATCCTTCTGATTTGGCACTTACGTCGGACGTCGGTGGACTTTCACATCGAATGTCGGCTGCCTTTTGGATCGGAAGTCTTAATGATTTCGCTTCCACAACGGCGGCTGATGGGCCACTTTCCCCTCCGATTGCCCCAACACTTAGACAAATTTTAAACCTTCCTGTGGCATCAGCGGTCAGATGACTCTCACTTCGGATGTGGAATTTCTTCGCCGTCCGCAACGATGGGAAGGAGACTTCACCAATCCTTCCGCAACGGCGGAATTCCACTTCCTCCAGTGGTCCGACCGCTCAACACTTAGACGGTTTTTCTGAATTCGTTGGCTCACTGATGTTTTGCTGAACATAGAGGGTAATTCTGCCCTCTATCAGCGGCTCTTTCTTGGCCCATAGAGGCCCGCTGCTGCAACCCAGAGCTCTGATACCATGTTGTCACGTCCCCATGCCTCAGACCGGTGAAGAGGACGCGACTACCAGCTTCAAACACCCGGGCTGAGTGCCCCATGAACATGTACAGGCTTAAAAATTCATAAACAGAATGCTTAAACATACACACATGAACATTTATCATGCACAGATGCAATCATCTATCATACACAGCAGAAACATCATACATTTAAGCCAACATTCATTCAACATGTACATTTCATATTCATTAACAGACATTGCAGTTGCAGAAGTAAAATGGATAAAATCACTTATCTTATGATGAACTCGATCCGCAACCAGCTACGTCGCTGCAATGTTCCACCCAACCATAGGCCGGTGTGCTCCTTAATCTCTCAGCAACGCTGCCACCCCCGATTTGGGCATGATTCTCCAAGGAATAAGGGAACTAGCAGGCTTACACATAGCCAGGGATATACAGAACACACCCAAGCCAATACAGTTGGGTTTATCAGGCCATTAAGGAGCTGGAGAAGGAAAATTGCTAAGCTGGTGAGCTCATTACAGAGCCAAGAACACCTACACCAGAACTAGCCTGACCTCTAAGACACCCAAACACACCCAACACAAGGAATCGGTCCCTTCTCTGCTACACAGTCCCTCAGGCCCTGCATTCCCTTCCAGTGCTATTCAGGGGTGATGGAGAAGAAGGCCAGCCCTCTAGCACTTTCTGTGTGGTTTCCAGCCACCAGGTTTATCAAGCAAATCTAAGCCAACATCCCTGCTCCTCTCACAGTCCGAAGCCAACCATTGCACTCCGGCAATTAATTTAGCTATCACAGCTTAAACCAGGGAAAAACGAATTCTGAGTCATTCTTGGCCCTATCGTGGCCAAAATGACTCTTCAAACGAAATTACAACAGCCCCAAAGATGTAAGGAAGACCACGACAACACAGCCAACAATATGGGAAAATAACAGTGCTGAAATGTATCCGGGAGTACAGCTTACGGCAAACGTGGGGAATACAGCTCGTCCTGGGCAACAGAACCACTGAGAAAACACATAAGGACCACACAGAGAAAGAGAGAAATACTAAATTTCGACAGCCCCAGCATCCACGATTTCGTAGAGAAATAATGACGTGGTAAAACCCAGAAATTCCTGTGCATGAGAGGAACAATCAGACCCCGTGAGGAACTAGCAGCTCTTCCTGGGCGCGTGGGTGAACAACAACAGCTGAGAGGATGCGAAATTTGATGTGCGTGAGTAACAACAACAAATTCCCTACGTGAAGATGAGCAACAATGGAAAGGACATGAAATTTCAGTGCGTGGATGTTCAGCAACTCGTGGAGAGAGGAAAAAATCTGCGTGGGTGAAGAGTGCGTTTTTCCACTCCATTCAGAAGTCAACTGTTGGGTGGAGTGTGTGTGGAGGCATGGACTGACAGTCCTGCCACCCCACTCCCAAAACAATTAACTGCCATAACTTTTCCCAACTGCCAGCAGAAATTATTAAATGGAGGTAGTTGGAATAAAACAAAAGAAGATGACACATGGGTTTTTCCCTTTTTGGCTCAAGATTGACAAATCCCCCCCCACATCCTCATCCTTGGGAAAATCATGCCCCATTCGATTTAGTTGCCGCGACCGTAGCTGGTTGTGTTCATTTTAATTATTTATAGATGCATATTTACATGATGACCATCATAATATATGCCGCATGCCCCGATATACCATCGGTGACAATCTAAATCCAAAACATAGCACTATCGATCAATGGTGGGGCCTTGGCCTTTAGCTCCACACCATGATCATTTACAATATATATACATCATATACATCTAATGTAACGGGGTCAAAACCGGGACATTACATGGTGGGTGGGAAACAGAAGAAACATGCAACTGTGTAAATAAGTACTACTAACGTGTTAGAGGCATGTGGAAGTAGGTACTTACTAAAATTAGCCCTGCAACTCCAGAAGAGGGAGGTGGAATTCCCAGAACTATATATCCCATGGCCTCCACTGAAATAGGATCCATGACTTCCACTTTATAGTTCTGCATATCCTCAAAAGAAAGGATCCCCCCCCGGTTGCTTGCACTTCTGCTACTAGTCTCCTTCCAATGGTACCATTGTAAAACGCACTTGGTCCTAAATCAGAAATGGCTTGCAATGTCTCTGCCAACTTCTTGTTGTAGAAAGTATCACTGACACTTAAGAGTTTCCCATTGATTGTAAAAACTCCTCTAAGACCTTTTTCAGCCATAATAGCTTTTTTATGTTTTTTAATGTTTGAGGAAAGATAAGGAGAAATGGAAAAACCCTTGGCTGCCAATTTAATTACAGGATGGAAAAGCCTCTTCCAAGGAAGTTTTCCATTCCATTTCCATGCTAGATGGATCCTTGCAAGCTCACCTGGTACACCTATAGATAGAGGACCAATATTTTTGGCTGCAGGATTTTTGGCATACATGTCCTAACTAAAAGGGGCAAATAAAATAGTAAGTATGGTACAACTATGAGGATAAAAAGGTGTTTCATGGAGAAAGTAATACTGATCATATAATTGAAATGGAAAAGAAGTATTAGACAATCAAAAGTATAGGTAAATAATATAAAAACACACAAACAAATTTTGCACAGTTAGATAATCACTGGATGTTTTTTTTTTTCTGAGTTTGTCAAAATAGCAGAATAAAATGGATATTTTAATGGAAATAGAAAGTGCTAGGAAGACAGTTTCAGGACTCATTTCGAAAACTATTATCCCTTTTTCCTTTAGGATTTTTCAATTGTAGGTCATGTGCTTATTATATGCCTCACATTGTAGCTATGCTTGAAGGATGCAAGCAACCAAGCCACAAAGAATACAATCAATGTTTATGTCAAAGGAAAAATTTTCAGTTGTATTATTGCTTGTTGGCAAGGCTATAGATGCTATGTATTATCCTTGGGAAAACCATTATCTCTATAATGTACATATTATTTTCACCCTATGTCTTCAAACAATTACCAACTTCTGCAAGATTTAAACCATACTATTCTTGAGGAAATTGATGACAGAAGAGAAACAAAGAGCAAGCAATTATTCGAAATAGAAAGTTGGAACTAATTAGGATAAATGTAAGAATAAACAGTGTAATATAAAAACATAAAGACTCATCGATAATACCATTCCTGAGGTTTAGGGATCTGACTACCCTTTACTCTAGTTTATCTTGACTGGAATTTTAGTACAGACTCCGAACCATTAAAATTCATTTATACATGAAAATATAGATGATCATAAAGCAGAATTCTTAGGAAGTAATTTGATGCATCCCATTGTGAAGATAATTTAAGTCTAAAGGTATTCCTTTAATCTATTTTAGAAACACTCTCCATGTGATATGCTACTGGATGTTGACCAGAGTTCCTACTGTTGTGTAAGTTCCTTTAATCTACTGTTGTGTAAGGTTCAAGTAGAAAGATACCCCTTCCCAACAAATGTACTTGGAAATAGAATCTAACTAATATACTATGATTGATAAGAGTGAATGAATTTTGTGAAGAGAATTCAATCATGCAAGAATTCTTGGACAACTATAATAAGCATGACTAGAGGTTAATAGGATGCTAAACAGGTTGAAGTGAACTTCTGAAGAAACTAGCATAATGCAAATCTTGCATGATGGGTTGGAGCACTGAAATGACACATAATTTATCTATTCTTTCCCTCAACATCTTATCTCATCTACCATATTCATAGACCTGTTGGTAGGTTGATACATTGAAATAAAAAACAGATGATATCCAATATCTCTCTTCCACTCAACAATTTTTTCTATAATTTGATGGATTCAAGGTGAATATCTCTAACCTTGTACAAGGTAATGAAGTATGGAAATACCAAACCTGACTATTTTATAAATATAAATCCACTCCAATAGGCAAGTATTGTAATAAATTGGATTATATAAATAAATATGCTTCAGTACTTGCATTGATAAACTTCAAAAAACAAATTCCCAATGAATTCAAACATTTGGCTATTTTCTCAAACATAGAGCTAATGCAATCATATATTGAAAAAATATTATTGGAAAAAAGCTGACACATAAAAGCTCCTAACTCTGGAAACTGAAATCCATATTATGCATTAAAACTACAAAATATAAGCTAATACCTAATTTGGTGTGTCATATGAGAAGTAGGAATGGAAACAAACTGCTACATGTGTTATAATAATTTACAATACATGGTATAACTATATCTATGTTTCCATATGAAACAACTTTTCCCTTTTGGGGATCTATATATTTTATGTTTAAAATTTGTAAATTTAATAATTGCACTTCACAAAATCTATTCCAATTTCCAAGAACTTATTGCGATATAAAAAATTGATATTTTATATACTAGTGTAAGTATGCTCTTAAGAAGACCTCAAAATCATCTTGAGGTGCAGTCTCCCTCATGTTGAAGGCTTGAGCCTGTCCATTTGAAGATCTTAATTGCAAGAAGGCGCCTCCACCAAGGCCACTTGATGATGGACTCACCACACCAAGGCATAAGGAGGTTGATACATCAGCATCCAATGCATGCCCCCCTTCTCTGAGTATGTCTATACCAATATCAGAGCAACATTCATCATCTGCAGCAACCACTCCATGTTCTACTTCTACAATGTTATCATTTTCCTTTTGAAACTGACTACCTGTCTCAAGTGATGCTCTGCTATTATTAATGTTGGAAAATGCAAAAATACAAGCAAGAGAAATCATTGTCACTAGTAGCACTGCAAAAAAAACAAGAAAGTGTTAGCACCTTATAATCAATGAGTCTTACTAATATGTTTTAACTTCCTACACAAATCCATTGAGGTTTGAGGACACCAAAGAGCAAGCATCAGAAAAAGTAACATACGGACTGGAACAACATGCATAGTCCATAATGAATAAGTTAACAACAATATTATAAATCCTTAGCATCCTTGAGGTCAACAAACTAATTTTCAAAAATGTATCTTTGAAAAACAAAAGAAGAGTTGTCTTCCTTATATGAAATACAATTGTTTCATTGTTAGCCTAAGACACTAATTGGAACAAGAACACGATATTAGTGAGACATTTCATGTCCATTGATGAAACAAAGAAAAATAATTGATGGACCACACTAAGTTGCAAAGGGATCGTTTCATACAAGGATGATTTTAAGGAACCATACTTATATAAAAGTGTATAAATGTTGGCAAATATTACCATTTTTTAAAACACCAACTATAAAATGATTGGTGATATTTTTCAAAAAATATTTTAATTTCCAAGGATTTTATATCATTTATATAATAATTTGGCGATTTTTAGGGTGAAAAATTTGTACCCCATCAAAATTGGGCAAAACAGGGCTTCAAAAAATGCAAAATGGAGAATCGTTATTGGGAGAAAAACATGGAAAAATAGCCCACTGGGCTAAAATTCGCCCCTAAAATTATCCTTGGTTTCATAATGTATTTTAAACTATTACATCTATGAATTGTAGGTGGAATGGCTGACCATTGCAATAGAAACTATGTTAACAGCCAAGAGAAACAAACTCTATCAGAGAGCACATGGTAGTAGATTACTAAAACAGGGAAATAATAAATATGTGTTTAGCCAAGGACACTGCATCACCAAATATAATTTGATAACATGGACAACTATCTTAATCAGAAAATTGGCAGACCATCAACGAGGCCACACAGTATATAGAAATAAAGAAAAGTAACCTTGTAAAAATGAAACACAAACATATGAGAAGGTAAGAAATGGTCAAAAGTGAATTCCAGAAGTTCAAGAAAGGGCTCCAAATGTCGTAAAAGGGTAGAAATATAAACTAGTTGAGAAATAAAGAGACAAAGAAACACCCTTATGTGTAAAACTTGACTGGTAATATGAACTAAAGGTATGGGAATATCAATAATTATGCATCTCTTAGAGAAATGCAAAGTAATCATAAACAAGCTAAAACAAACTTGCATGAGTAATGATGTCAAACAAACTGACAAATATGGACAAGAGTGGCCAATAAAATATCTACAAGTTATATCAAACAGGTGAAATAGAAATAGAACAACAAAAACATTTTCAAGTTTCAATGGAGATGGACCAATTTTATCAATTTTATTGGGAGTTAAGCACATCATCGATGATTTACATAAGAAGAACTAAGATTTGGGAAGATCTATCTTGTAAGATATGCAAGGGCCACCCAAGCAAGAAATTGTGAACAATTCAAAATATTTTCTTCAAGAGGAAATCTATGCCAAGTTGTGTGTAGAAATGGATATTGCTAATGGCTTGCCTAATGACATCTCAATTGAGGTTGCAAGCACATTTTGGAAAGGATGGATTACACTCCACCCTACTGGATTTTAAAATCTCTAGGAGAGAATATGGGAGGACAAGGGACACAAGAGACGAAGCAAGCCAGTGAAAGTGCAGAAAGGAAAGAAAAGTAGTAAACCCCCCAGGTCCAGATCTAAGAAAGTTGAGATTATGGCCATTCACAGAGGGTATCAATTCAGTAGTAATGATATACTGACATATGTGTCCAGGACAACCTTTAATTTTTTACTACTCTGTTGTATGGAAAGATTAACTCGATTCATCTTTAGTTTGACTTTTCAGCGAAACTTCTATGGAAATCCGACCCTTTTCAATAGTTTTGACCATCAATCTTAGCACATACAGAATCTTTTATCAAGAAAATCGTGTAGAAGAAAGGCATACTGATAACCTCATGAGTTCAAGAGGGTTTCTGAAAAAAACTCAATGAAACAATAAAATCTCCCAAAGAAAGAGATTCGACACTTACACTTCGAGAATTCGTCTTTAACTGAACTAGTGCCCAACGAAGAAAAAGGGGAATGAGATCAGAAGGGTTCTATACAGACTCACAAAGACATCTGGATCTACGCCATTAAAGGAAAATTCACCTTTCTGTCAAATATTCCGCCCCTCAAAATGTATGAATCAGAGAATATAAACATATTTTATATGGACTCTTTTTACTTGTGCATTTAACAAAACAAAAATGTGTATATTACTTATCTGAGGTTCAACAAAGTTTGAGACTATCCATCCCACTGGATTCGATCAAGTGCAAGGTGTGGAGTCTGGCTCTTCTTCGCTGCAGAGGTTATATTGTCCCATTCTTTGAAAATGCTTATCTTCTTTCTATTGTTTTTGGTTTTGGATTAGCATCCTCTTACACATTATCTGTGAGTCCCTTGACTCCACGCAGATCGCAAAAATGCGAAGGAGATATAACTCCCCAGACAAAATTTCTACCACCTCCCTCATGCCCTCTTCTTCCAAAAGAGACAAATCCCAACGGTTTCTTAACCGTTTTTCCCTTTTCTTTAATTTATAATATTAAAAGATATAGATTACCTTTCTAAAGCCACTCTACAATCCCATAAGGATGTATATTACACACAACATCTCATTCATCCTTTATAATATATACACGTGTATAATGGTTTCGAAGGTTAATTAAACAATTAATTTTTTAATATGTTTACATATTTACTTATATGTATTTAGAAATTGTGGCTCTTAATACGATAATCTATTTAAAACACTCGTGTGACATATAACTTATAATACAATTTATTGTTATAGAAATAACGCAATTTAATCAAAATAAAAAATATATATAATTATAATTACATAAAATATCCCTTCTATTTTGTTGGCATCTTATCAAAAGTTTTTAGAATACTGCTTGGAGACTTGATTCCATAAGATGAGAGTTATCACAATAGGACAATCATTTAATATAATAATAATTAACTTTTTATTCTAACCAACAATATAATAGGGTCCCTTATATGCTTGCCACCAATTAGCAAATTGGTCTACTCAAGATCTCTCTCAACTTATAAGAAAGCTTACAAGTCTTTAGATCATCAAGATTGGTTAAGTCTTCTTCAAGTGCTTGAAACACCAAGATCACACTGGTCATCCAACTCATGGTTCTCAACCATTCAACCTCTCCCTAGTGGACTCATGCCCAATTCGTTCAGTCGAGTCAAACCCTCGGTCTCCTACGTCTACTAAAGCAATTCACAACTTAGGAAATTAACATGATATTACTTACAATGATTTTACCAACCTTGAGTTTCTTGCTGAAAAGTTGTACCTTTACATTTACCTTGTATTTTTTATTACTGAATAATAAGAGTACGAGAGGGGATGTTACAAACTCAGTTGCATGTGTTTTAATATTTCTTTCCATATGAATATGGAATCTATTTGAATTCTAGAATGTGCCATTACCATCCCAAAATAAGCATACAATAAATCAGATCTGGTTTTAAGGCACCTACAGGAATTTTACAATAGTCAATGACATTCCACACAAGTGTTTGACAAAATATAAAGTCCAGACCTATCCAAAGTTAAGGACTTTGTCAAGGGGGTCTCCCTGGACAAAACACTCTGAAACTCTAATGTACACCATTATGTGCCCTGGTGTACCATTGTATACCATTGTGTGTGGTATCAATACCATTACCTTCATTTTGTTGTTGAAAAGAGTCGATGAGACTTAGTAACTCGGTATTTAGTACATAGTAGATTGGGGCAGGACATAAAACTATGTTGTAATATGTTTGTTGACAGGTAATCTTTTTCCAATGCATACAGATAGAAAGCACATTTCCTTGGAGATGAGACAATGCCCTTTCTGCCCTCAAATGTATGCTACCATCAAAGGTAATTAGAGCTCGTGTATAGAAATGCTTAGTATCTAAATTGTATACAACAGCTACATCACACTAATCTTGAGGGACAAAGGCAGTAAGCTCATGTAATATTGCTTCCTTACAACTAGAATTTGTAGGCTGAGACCAGTATGAAGTCTAATCATAGAAAAAATGCCCAAGACAACCAATTGCCTAACCCTAATATTCCAAAAAAGATTGGTCCTGATACAAAGAAGGAGCCGAAAACTAAAGAAACTCCACAATTGCTAAAAGCAATCAATCTTACAACCAAAATTTCACAATGAAAATACTGTATATAGGGTTTCAAAGGCAGAATGCGACTGATGGATTTTAATGAAAAATATTTAATTAAAGTCTCAAAATAAAAATAAAAAATAGAGAATGTGAAGCACCTTGGATAGGTTGAGAAGAGCTTTCTCCATGTGCTTAGGAATCATAATGTGAAGCACCTTGGATAGGTGGAGGAGATCTTTCTCCATGTGCTTAGGAATCGTAAGCAAAAAAAGTTCTCGCTTTTGTATTTGCTAGCAAGCAATCCCAGCAATCCTAGTTCATCCAGCCATTCCCCTCCATTGCTTTTTATTTGTTCTAGCACCTGCCTCCCTGCCGGTTATCCATAATTTGTTCAAATCCTAGGTCTAGACAGGGTATTTGGGGATGGTAATGGATTTGGCCTAGTTCGGTGCCCGGATTGTGCCTGAAGGGGTCGAAGGTCTCAGTTAATGCGCTTTTGGGCCCTTCTTGGCCAGTGTCGTGTTCGACCTGCTGAACATCCATGGAAAACTAGGATCCGCATTCTTTTCTCCCCTCCAATCATTATAACCATCAGTTCATTATAACCACTAAATGTAATCAATTTTAACCATGAAAGAGGGTAATGTCTTATCTATCTCCAACTATTGAAGATTAGGCTATTGCAACCATGGAATTTAAAATGGCAGCTATTCTTAGTAAAGATCATAATTAGAATCTAGTCCTCTTAATTTTTATTTTACCCAAAAAAATTTCATGCATTTTAATTAATTTATATTTCTATCAAAATAAATGAATAGAAATTTATTTTTTTAATATTACTATATTATACAATGTTTAACTATAATATATTTATATATGAAAAGCATGTTATATTAATTATTATATGTTAAAACCCTATTTAATTAGATGAAAACTTATTATTATTATTATTTTAAATTTAAAAATGGCAAGAGATCATTAAAATGAGAGGGAGGATTTTTTTTATTAAAATAAAAGATATTGTCATTTTCGAAACTAGGGGCATCAAGATAGAACTTTTTAACTTTTTGAGAATAGGCGCGATGACGACACTGATGGGTAGGTGTCAATGACAATTTATTGGTGGACACAAATTTTATAGATTTCACTGTCAAGATCAAAAAACTTTAACTTGCCGAAATTTTAACTGATTAGCGAGAGGGTCAAACAGACTCGGAATTTGGAAAACAAAATATGAGCACGATCGATGATATTAGCTAAATTGAGTTATACCAAAATGGAGACATGAATATGCATAATGAAAAAACCTTTAAGCTACCAATTCAACTTGACCATGGCATGACAACACATGAAATATAACTTGCACAATTAAAAATGAATAACATAAATGACTAATTAATATTCTTCTAGCTTGTCATTTTTTATGTCGTGATTAAATTAGTCGTTTATGTTAGTCACTTTTAACTCTGTCACTTATTATCTAGTCATATTTATTAACTGGTGACTAAATTAGTCGTTAATTTTAGTCGTTTATAGTTGGGTCAATCAAAATTGCTCATATTTAGTAGTAAATCACTTGAAAAACTGTGGCGACTAGAATTTTTAGTCACATTGTCACTAATTCCTTATTTTATACTAGAGATATGTGCTTTCCACTTACATTATAGAAATCATTCCAATGATTCGAATAAACAAGTTATATCTAAACTACATGAGGTGTTTCCAGAGCAATAGTCAATGAGACATGTTAGACTTGCAATAGAAAAAAATGTACAACAACAAAAAAAATCATTCAGAAAGTAATATACCTAAACATGTTATTGTAGAATATGTATCTACTACTACAAAACTTTCCTTTAATAATATTAACTTTGCTATATTTAATTTTCATATTAGTATAAAATTAATTTAATGTCTTTTTAAATTTTCAAGAAGATTATGAAAGCCCCAAAGGATAAACAAGGTGATATCCAAAATATGTCAATAGGGATGTCCAAAAAAGTGTGCAAGGAGATGGTTAAGGAAATTGACATAATTGCATCGCAGGAGGAGCCATCTCAACAACAACGTGATTCAAATGTATGAAATCGTTGAATTTCTCTATTATGTACACACAATTAATTAATTGAGAATTAAATATTAATTTTCAATTGTTTTATTGCAGAAAAGAGAACAAAATGGAACCCATTCAACACATAAGATGGGATGACAAGGAAAAAAAATGGTTGATAGCAAAGTTTGTGAGTAGTTCTAATCTCCTTATAACAACTTAATATTTCATATTGGTTGTGATATTTATATTTTTTTTTTTTACGTTGATCATCCTTGAATGTCTTCAAACATGTTTTAATATATATAAAAACCATCGAAATAATTTCTTGACATTGGGTTAAGTATGGATTGTGAGTAAATGTTGGCATATCAAAAATTAATTTTACAATTTGTAAGTATCTATGTTTTTGCTTTTCTAATTTTATAATTAATGGAACAAAGCAAATCCTTTATATTAAATATATGATTTGTTATGGGGTAAAATTATTGCAGGAAACAAAGTATGGGGTGGAGCCAACAAAGGAGTTGTTGAGAAATGCATGATATTTGGTTTTAAAAGAATTTGTATAATTCAAGACTCAATTATTTCTATGGTATGTCACTTTTCAATTTACATTCGTGTATATTATCTATTTTAATTTTCATTAATCCCACAAATGTAGATACACTCATTACAATTTATTTTTATGTTTGTATATGGAAGATGAAGAGAAGGAAAACAATTGATGAAATCAACAAAACATTCAACCACATAATCCAAGGCATGCAAGTAGCTCGAGCAATGACAACAATTCCAACGAAGAATGATGATCAATATATTTGGATATTAATGCAAGTTGTAGTATATTTTGAAAAAATTGTCTATGAAAAATAGACATTTCGTATAATGTATTGGACACATAGTTCCAATTGAAAGACAAAGGGTTACCAACAAGGGTAACAATTACATTTCTGTTGACATTTTGATTATTGTAGACCTTTATGTTGTCCCATTTAGTGTGACAAAGGGTCTCTTATGCATATATTATAATAAAAGGAAGTTTCTTATTCTATTTCATTCTCCAATGTCCTTGTGAAATGTTACATCGCTAATTAAATATATGGATGATTGAATATTACAATAGATGCAAAAATATATGATATAACAAACTAATCCAAACATCATATCTAAACACAATAACTAAAATTAAAATTATATGAATAATGTTATAAAAAATATTTCAATTTTTTATTAATAGTGGAATTATACAAAATAAAAATAAAATATAGATATCCCAATGCAATGTTAGTAGTCACTCGTAGTCACTGTTCACCAAACATAAAATGACTACTAGTTATTTTAATTGTTTTAATTGCACCGTTGTGTTTGAGATAATGTAGCACCGGTGCACTTAAAACAATAGATCCCCAATGCAAAATAATACTCATTGCATGCGCCATGTTTTTATTATCTCTCCCTGATGCACCATTGTATATTAACCACATTGCTAAATTTTAAAAACGCAGTGACAGTCAACATCTAAGAAAACTTTACCAATGTATTTTCCTTCACTTATTGCACTAGTTCTTTGTAATATTTAGTAAGCACCGATGCTTTATAATAGTTTGTAATCACCAGTGCTACATTTATATAAAAAAAAATTGTTGCATATATTGTTATAAAGCACTAGTTCCGTTTAAAATTTTGGGG
This sequence comes from Pseudotsuga menziesii, assembly GCA_001517045.1. Lineage (NCBI taxonomy): Eukaryota > Viridiplantae > Streptophyta > Pinopsida > Pinales > Pinaceae > Pseudotsuga > Pseudotsuga menziesii. Next base: position 49,323 of record LPNX010944455.1, read on the forward strand.
TGCATTGGTGCTATATGTAATAGCAAGAACCATTGCATATATTACTTTCAAATTTTGGTGCACACAGGTGCATATATTTCTTTTAAAAGCACCAGTGCATTTTGGGTTGGTTAGCACCAGTGGGCATGTGTCACTAAAGTGCACTGATGAAAAGACCTCTATTGAAGCCTCCAACCACTGAGTTTTTTTAAGTTATAATATTTTTTCGTAAAAACCTCCACTAATACATATGATACCATTGGTGGAGGTTGTAGCGGAAGTATTTTTGAGAATTTTGACCTATCTTGTAACACTAAAAACCTCAACTATAGGGCCTTTTCCTTGTAGTGATTTCTTTATATTTTGGGTTTGTGTTTTGCTAACTCTTGACCCTCCATCCATACTACCTTTTTACTCGATCCCAACCAAAACAAGTGGTTTCCATGAGGGAATTCCTTGCATTAGTCTCCAAGAAAAGGGTTGGTATGCATCCCTAACAAAATGAGTATAATTTCCCATATTAGGTGAGATAGGCCTCCAATTTGAAACCGATCTTCTATTTAGAACGAAACATAATTTCTTTATTATATGGGATGGGTTTGTGCTCCTATATCAACACTCATGCCTTCCTCTTCCATTACAGTGTAATGTTTAACTTTTTGTCCTTAGCCTCACTTTTACTTTCTCTAGGTTTACCATTTTTTGAATGGGATTTATATAGTATGGTCAGCTCTATCCTTTCAAAATCATATTCATATTTGATTACTACATCTTATTGCACTCAAGATGAAGACAACAATTTCTTAGTTTCTTCTTCAAATATTTCCTCCATAATTATTCCTTTTTCTTTTGGACTTCGATATGTTTTGGTAACCAGTTGGGTATTCATGTAAATCGAGGCCTTACACAACCATTGTGCCTTTCATTAAAAATTGCACGGTTTTATTGTTGAATGATGGAGATTCAAATGAGACACATGACAATTGGAGCTATCTCGACTGTCTAATCTGGAAACCTTCACTCCTAATCTGAAATAAAAATGCTTATCGATGTTAAACAAAAATGCTTATCTACATTAATAAATTAGGGAAAATTTACTTACTGTAAAATTTCCTAATCCGAAATAAAAATGCTTATCTACATTAATAAATTAGGGAAAATTTACTACTGTAAAATTAAAAATACGTTTTGTTTATAAATTTTAGCTAGGAAAAAGATGGGAAATCAAAGGAGAAGCCACAATGTGAAACAACATTAATAAAGGATCAGGAAGAACATATAGAGTTAATGGAAGAGGATCAACAAGAAGAAACTGAAGATATGGATCTGTGGGAACTTGATATAGATGCGATCGAACAAGCTTGCAATAAGAAAGGGAAGGGCTTTGTCCCAAGCGAGAATATTGAGTTATTGCAAGTTTCCATCCTGAAGGTGAGCGCATCCCTGAATCTTGGCATAGATAAGGAACCTCAAAAATAGTAGTAAACCAAAGAAACCAGAAGAGGGGGAAAAGAGAGGACGAAATACAAATAAGCAAAGGATAACGAAAGCAGGAATCATACCAATATCTAATGATAAAAGTATCCTTCTCTAAAGTCAGCAGGGTTTCTCAATGGATATTCTAACATGGAATATTTGTGGGGTGTATCACCCATGCAAAATCAAGACGTTGAGAAATAAGTTGAGAATGGAAAGACCAGTGATATCTTTTTTTCAAGAAACAAAGTGTGGATCATATAGTATGAAGGAAATCGGTAAAAAACTATGGAAGGTGTCAAAATCCCAAAATTTCCGAAAAATTTAAAATTTTGAAAATACAGATAATCTTCATTAATGCAGTCAACTAATTGTTTTAATTAGTTATATGTTAATGATTTCATAATCTGAATTATCTACTTGATTATGTTTATCTTATAGAATAATTCTTTTTCAATTTAATGACTTGTTTTTCTTTGCGACCACAAGGTGGAACTGTCTTGGTATTCTGGGCTTACTTAGCTTTTGAGCTAACGCAGAAAGTTTACCTGCTCTTACAGATTTACAGGTAAGAAAGATCTAGTGCTGCTTGTCAATAATCATTACGCATACAGATATATGTTCGTTGCAAAAATAATAGCTCAGTAAAAGAATATAATGTTATTCAATTTCAAAAGCTTTTATGAGGTAAAACCATTAAATAATTATTCTTTTTAAAGACGCCATGGAAACGAGATTCAGTTCTATCAGTATTGGTGACAGTTGCTTTCTCTCTATAGTTTTAATTTATAGTTTTTATTGCATACTAATCTCTTCGATGTTTATCAGTGTTTACCATAGTCGTCGTGTGTAAATGCCTTAAATATTTCTTTACACGCAGACTAAAGATGGGAGGGTTATTATGTTAAGGGTCTATCTTAGATTGTGAACATAAACCCCTTTACGTCATAATAAATTTTGGTTACTCTTTGCGATGTGAAAGTAATGTGCAATAGTTAATAAGTTTCTATACTATTAATCCATCTTCCAAAGCTTGAAGTTTTAAGGGAATTATATCCTCATTACATACTACTTTCAATTAGACTATAATAGTGTTGATGAATTAAGTTCCTCTGCACATAATTTACTTGGAATATATTATCCAGTTATTTTTAATAAATCATTAAAATTCCAATGTCAAGCCCCTTAAATATTTTAAGACTTAACATGCTCAATTGCAACCCTTACTAGTTAATAATTAAATATTCAAAGGCAATGAGACTAACACTAGAAAGAAGGGTATTTACCATAAATTGATTTTATGAATTTCTTTTATAAACATTCGAATAGCATAACTTTGGATAGAGTTATAGTTGTTTTAATGAATGAATGCCATGTTTGTATAAACAAAGGGGTCATAGATTAAACTGCGCCCATGAAGAGTCTATGGTTTAACCTTGAATTAAAGTTGTATAACCTTTTATTATATGCATCCCTTGCTTGTATGATGTGCTAGGTCACATATTATTTATACCCTTGCTATGTTATAATTGTATGATTAAACAAATACTTGCTTACAAGAAGAGTATTTGCCATAAATTAATTTTATAAATTCCTTTTATAAATATTAAAATGGCATCACCTTGGATAGATTAATCGTTTGAGTGTATGAATAACATGTTGTAAAAGTGATGGGTCGTAGTATTGACTACGCCCTTGATAAGTTTAATACCTTACAATAATACCATTGTCCTGTTGTTTACACTTCAGCATGCAAGGTAGGTTGACTTCGGGGGGTATCGAACCTTACAGAACTTTGAGACTTCATGTCATTGGAATAATAATCTCCTCGTTGATTACATGCCGGGACTATACAATTTCACCCACTGCATGCAAATTATTTCAAATGAGCACGTGGACTCATCACAGCCAAGTGTTATGTAGTTATAAAACACTGACGAACCCTAAACTTGTTATTTTCCCTGTTTTTTTCGGCCTCCGGCCGCTCTGCTACTGTGTTAGCTGCCCACCCTGTCGCTCTGCAACTTGTCGCTGGCAGTCTCCCGGCTTGGCTTCTTTGTCTCCTGCATGTTATGGGCTCGCCCTGAATGCTTGATAGAGAAGAGTTGTAAACAATTTGATTGTTGTTGGAACTGGGTTGTTGGTTTTCCTCCAGGGTTTATCCTTCGCTGCTTGCTCTTTCCAATAATCTTTAGACTGCAATGTCTTATTCACCCGCAGCCCAGTAGTGAGTGTTGTGGCTTCACCTCTTGAGATTTGTATGGTTTTAGGGTTTCACGGCAGAGAGGGTTTAAGGGTTGGAAAAGTTGCGGACGAAGCGTTTATTCCTGCTTGGCTTGTCGCTCCATATTTCGGCCTTCGCTGGTCACTGCTGCACGGGTAAACTCCATTTTTCCTGTGGCAAATGAGGGATTTGCTCCTCCTTGCGTTGGTTGCAGCATTACTATTTGTGAGCGGTTACATTTTAGTGAAGTTTTTAGGTAAGAACTGCTATTAACATTTTCGTTATCTTGCAGATTTGTTTCATTACACGATTGTTTATTTTAATACAAGGTATTAACATTTATCGTTTTTCGTTGATACACAAGTGTCGACCTGTCCTTTTTGCGAGGTTGGTTCAAGGCTAGGACAAGCGCTTGCTCACGGGTAAGCCTTGGATAACCCATGGCAATTCATCCTTGTTTAGTCCCTTATGGGACATTCAATGGTTGGTCGTCGTGGCCTGCAAAACCCTTGTGGTTTTGGTTTACTTGGGTTAACTTGGTTCGTTGTTTGTTTGTTGATGTTAAACCCTTGCTTTATGCGGGGCTTCCGGCTTAGGCTGTGACCTATAAATTTTAATTTTTGTTCTAATTTTTATGTATAACTGTATAAATGAGGGAAGGCTGCTAAAGCCATACTCTGTTGACTTTTAGAAGCCGAGAGGCATTTAGAAAAGAGCTTCAACTCTTTGGTTTTATGCCTCTATTATAAATTTTGATATAATAGGGTTTTTACCCTAACTCAGTGATGTAAAGATGTATACACCATTTCTTTTTGAAATATATTTTGTTTACAATATAATACTGTCATTTATTTTGTTATTACCTATATTGTATAAATGGTTATTAAGCTCAGTGAATCAAGCATGTTTATACTCTGTTAGTTTATTTCCTACAAGTTATTACATTTGAATTTACCCTGTAATTTATTTGAATGTCACCTATTTAGGATAACTGTACATTGTTATTATATTATCTTACTTTAATGCACTCTATTCTGATAAAGTTTTAAATATTGTTTTATAATTGTTGACCTTCAGAAAATAAATGATTTAATGTTCTTAGAGTTGTACTTATGTAACTGATAGTTACATCTTTTAAGTACATGATTTATATTTACTTGATATTTATTATAAAGGGATAATAATGTTATTTTATTTACATACCAATACTGTTCCTATAATTATATACATTATCTTGTGCTTAGTCTATTTATAGGTGTAAAATGAGAAAGTATTTTGTTGTTGTATTCTTATGCTCTCTATACTAATTAATTTATAAGAAGTCCCTTCTGTATTCTATGTTACCCTATTTATATTATAATATTAGTATTTATAAATTAAAAGAAACAACAAACTATCTATGTCCTTTCCTCTAAAATATATTGTAGTGTTTGTTTAAGTTCTATAAAAGATAGGTCAGTAGCTGTAGAACTTGTTTAAGTTCAGCTAGATAAAAAATGAAAGAATTATTCACATTACCAGCCATAAGTAAAATCTTTAAACCAATTAGTTTTATCTTTAGAAATAAATCCAGGTTTATCTATCCTTACTCACAGTTTGGTTGCTAAAATATACAGTAGTTATTTATTCTAAACAGGAAAAAGAATATAAACTGTAGAGTTGAAAAGCATTTTTATTTAACCTAACACTACACATTTTAACTATTATATTCTTTTCTTTTGGTTTCAAAATAAATATAAAGATTACTGAAATGAATGCTATATAGAGAATTGTTTATCTACCAAAACATACTACTGTTAGTGTAATGATATAGCTTCTTTTCCTTTTCTAATAATCTGACATTCACAGTCTAGGTCTAACACTACTCCATGTACATAATACTATTTCTTCTGATAACAATTAAAAGAAAACATTCTCATAATCAAACTAACATCTTATTCTATATTTACATCATACTTTCTTCATTTAAATACACCACCTATGCTAGAGTACGATCTGGATTACTCCAGATGGAGAAAAATGCAGGTAGGATTTATTCTTCATCAATTCATTACTAAACAAGCTAAGTTATTCTATCCTCTAAGTTTTTACATCATAAACTGCAATTGCATCATTCAATCACACACAGATAATAACACAGAAATTAGTAAATAGGAGAACCTATTCTTAAATCTGGTCGTCAACAGCAATGGGAGGACGTTCCTCCCTACCAACTCCTGGAGAGCGCTCAAACAGCGACTCCTCAGGACCCCCGAGCCTGCTATGGTCTCCCTGGCTGGAACTAGGTGCAACAAATAATCAAGTACTAGTCCTGAGACTCAATACCAGTCCTGAACTCATCAGTCAAATCTCTTAGCTAGAAAGCTGTATCAGATCAAGTTACTACAGTTTATCCCTCAAACACCTTCCTTACAGTTTCCCTTTTTCCCAATGAATTCCTTGAAGTGCATTCCTCCTGAATGATTCTTCTCTTGGAAAATATCTGAGCAGCCTCAGCTCTCTACATTGGGCACTTTTAAAAGATTGCCTAGGTCTTTTTGGGTTAGTTGTCATTAATTGAGCCACCTGCTCTGATCCCACTTTCTTGGGGGATCATGACCCCAAATGTAGGGAAGTTGCCACCTGCAACATAGGAAGTGTTTGAGGATGTTGCCACTTGTCCTTTTGCTCTCCACCTAGTTCTTTCCACCAGTTTGACCAGTAACACTCTTATTAACAGCTCTCCCAAGCTATTGTCTCCACTTTTTATTTATTAAAAATAAAATATTCAGAATTACATTCCACATCTTTTGACTCTGCTGAGTCATCAGTTTCAACTTAGCATTAAATTTAACATAATGTCTTAGGAATCAATTTAAAACAAATAACATTATTTTACAAAATTGGGGTATGTGACAGAAGGGGAGCAAGGTAATGGAAATAGATGCTCAAGGTGTAGCATGGGGTATTGTAGTGCTTTGATTTCCAGAAAAGGTAAGTTTAACAAGCTTCTGGGCCACAAGGTTTTCCTTATCTAAATACTTTGAGATATGTGGCATAAGGGTTACAGGGGTCCTAAAAATCATATATGGGCAAAGTATATATCCCCTCAAGGTTGATTTTTTGTATACATTATCATGGATGGCCAGAGAGATAGGGGAAACAGAGTGGAAAAAGAGAGGGTAAAAATGGTCTGGAAAACCATAGTGACAAAATCAATTAATTTTTTATAATAATTGAAATCCAAGTTATGATTTGAGAGTGTTTTTTATTGGCAAGAGCCATGAGATCACTATCCTTTGAATACAAGTTGTTTTAATTACAACCTTTTTTATGATTGGAACCATACGACTTATGCCCAGGAATCATCCTAGATGTATAGTTGTATATGTTTTCATGGTATGGCTAGGGTGTGCTTTCATGTGTATTGTCATCTCCAACTACCAAAATTTATTCTACACTTGTTTGGACAAAGATGTGTAAATTACACTTCTTTGTGTATTGCATGTTGGCACTCCAGTTCAAATACTAAGAATCCTTGGATCCATTATGTTATGAAGGAACAACCTGTAAGCATTTAATTGATCATGTAAAGCCACCATGGAAAAATCATTGCAAACAACAAAGAAACAAACACTTATTTATATAAATATTGAACAAGTGGAATGGTTTCCAATGACTAATTTACGATCCAACCATACAAGGTATCTGATGTGGATGTCAGCCTGAGTTGGGTGATGAGTTGATAAAGGTTGTGACTACCTATTAGCTTTCTCTCTTAGAAATTCCTAGGATATTGCATTTAAATACATGCTAAACAAGCAATTTAGCAATGGATTAGCCAAGAACTCCCCATCAACATTAAATATGCAGGTTCAAGAAACACACACTATCAGTGCTCATTCTAGAACATGGGAAGCCCCTCTATACTAACACTCATACAAGCTCAACCATTCCTCCTCCAACTTTCTTGCCTTTGGTTTTCCATTTCTTAGGCCTCAACATTAGTATGGGTGCACCCTTGACCAACCTACTAATTGTTTGGGGAACCCTTTACAGTTTCTAGGATGTGAATCTCAAACAGCTAGAATACTATTATTTTATGGGTTCCAAGCTCATATAATCTCTGCTCATCTCAAAAAATAAACACCTACCAACAACAATCTAGCTCGACACAAACAAATACTTCAGCATGTGATTTCAATAGCGTCCATCCCATGCTCTCATGCTTCCAAACAACCAGACAATAATCTACATTGTAGACTCCTAGATAACATATAAATGACATGAGGATGATAGAAAGATGGGAATAAAATATCTCCAGCTCTCTAAAAGAGTTATACAAAGGTGGGAATACATGTGCATTGAGAGGCAAGGTTCCAAGAATTCCCTCTTTGCCTTTTGTGGCTATGCACCTTTTTAAAGATGGAGGTGATCTTCGGAAAGTGATCCATGGATTGATGGACTCTCCCCCTTTTTCCTCGTCATATAATAGTCCCCTTTGGCTCTTATATATGGTAGTCATTTTATATTCGTTTTATATTAAGTAACATTTGAAGATTACATCTTGCGTATGCCATAGTCTTATGTTTGTACCAAGAAAAATATTAGCATAGATCCATCTTAATCCCAAATCCTTTAAGCATCGAGAAGGATTAAAAACCCAAGTGCAAACCTCTGTGTGCTTAAAAGATATACGTTTTAGATGGATCTATGTTGGTTTATCTTTTTTGTTTGTGTTTTTACGTTGACTCTTTCTTTTCTTTGTCATTTTCAGTTTTAGTGTCCCACTTGCATGTGACACAACTCTTTCACATTAGGTAGTAAAGAAGCCTTGTATCTCTTGGTTAAAAATATTCTAAGCAATCTAGTTATTCATGTGATTTGAGTTTTGATACACCAATATGTTATCTATTATATTTATCCATGAAAATCAAGTACTTATAAATTCTAAGAGATTGAGTACACATTAGACTACAAAGATCACTATGCATTAACTCCAAAAATTACAGTTCCTACAAAGTTACCTCCATATCAAACCTCTCTTTATGTTGTCTCCCATCGAGACAAACTTCATAAGCACCTTTTGTTCCTTGAATGTTTGGCAAGTTGTACACCATTTTGTGCTTTTTCAACAATCCAAGGAAACAATAATTCAAAGGACCACACCACTTGTAGTTTATCTCCGAAAATTCTTGTTACAAGCAATGCTTGATGTTTTGCTTCCATGGTAGGAAATTTGTAAAGGAAAACTTTTTCATAATAACTAAAACTTTATATCAGTTTTCTTCATCTATTAAAGGACACTTAATGGAATTGAATGTGAATTTGAAGTGTTCTTTCTCCATGTGCCACAACTTCTATGCTTTTTTTTGCAAGGAGATGTGTGGATTATTCTTTTTGCAAGTCACATGACTGGTGGTTCTTAATTCCAAATACCAAGCATCTTTGAACTCATTATCCTATGGACGAACAACTTGCAAGTAAAAAATTAAGAACATTAGAGGTTGGACGTCAAATAATTTTCCATATTTTACATAGAGGTGACACCCCTATTTCACCATGAGCTATAAGAGCACCTTGATTCTTTTGGTCCAATGATAGCTTAAGTAAGCTACATATGACATAGGTTTTGATTTCATATAGATCAAATAAAAAACATAGTGAGGTGGTTTTTGTACAAGGCCACATGACTTAGTATCCAAAAATAAAAATAAAATAGAATTATACATTGTATTTACACATTAGTCCATATCCACAAATAAGGGTAGCAAAACATGGTATTATTATTTCATATTTAAAATTAATGACTAATTTTCAATCATTTTTTACAAAACATTGATAAAATTGTCTACAGTAAAACCTTCCAAAACCCAATAAATTCATAAATTGAATAAATATTTAGACAAATTATTCTCAATAATTTAGATATATCCATGATAGTTTAGTTGATATTTTATACTTCAAATTAAATATGAACTTTCGTATATTTTAGTATTTTACTTAAAAGAAGAATATACTACCGAGGTATTCCTGTAAAAATTTTGAACTTCTATTTTGAAAATTTATAGACTTCTTTCAATGTTAGGTTTTAGAGAGCATATAATAAGAATAGAGAAAAAAATAATAACATCAACATAGACACATTACAATGGAGTGCGCCAATCCATTTATAGACTTCATTACATGCAAATAACACGGGCCTAAAAAACCACCTTTTGTGACCAAAACCAAGGTAATTTAGCTCAATGATACATTTACCAAGTCAAGATTAATATAACAATCCCCCATTTAAACTTGATTTGGAGTAATCAACAACCCCCCTCAAATTTTTAATAAAGGAATCTCGCATGCTCCCCTTTATCACCTAGGTTTATATGACTTTACCGGTGAATTACAAGGGGTTCCTTCCCCTATCACCTAGGTTAGTATCTGGAATCTACTAGTGAGTTACTAGGGGTACGCATGCCTGACCAGGTCTTACGATCATATGCCCATTTACATATAATTTCAACTTCAAAGTAATAATATTTTCTTTTGTTTATGGTGACTTCACCATCACCATAAGTTGCAATCCTACCAGTTTTCCATGCTCATCATTTGCCATGCCTCCTTTTGTACCTACATACAAATTTATCATTGACGTCCATATAGAAAGAACCCATCTACCAGATTACATGGGTAATAAACTGTTGTAACCACTAGTTCTATAGGAATTCTCTTCACCTACATGGTTCATCAATCCTAGTCCCAACACTAAGATCAAACCATCTCACATCCCCCCCTACAATTGAAGGTTCACCTTCTCCAGCTCCACATAAAGCTAGGATACAAGTACACCTACCACCCTTGTACCTATCCAAGTGGTTTATTCCACAACTTGATTCCAACCCCTTCTTTGCTCGTAATAGGCATACAATGATTTTCAATGCTTCTAAGCATCCAAGGAAATCAAATTCTAACTAGGAACCAAAAACTTTGGTGTCAATTGCAACCGATCATGCACCCTATACAATTTTAAATTAGGTACAAAAACATTGAATTCTTTACAACAAAAGTAATTTTCAAATTGTAATTTCTAGATATTGCATCTCCACCTGTTTCATGACACTCGATCTTCTTCATGAGTTTCCAAACCAGAATCTCTAGTCACTTAAAAAAAAATCGAAGCTTTTTCCTCCTTTCTCATCCACACAGGCTTCTTTGAGTGTCCTTATGGGGGTCTTTTCTCTCTAGAGTGCAACCCTCTCCTTCACGCAGAGAATTTCTTGACACATACATTGTTAGGATTATTTAATAATCCTCCCTTATCCACCTCATTTATTTTGTCACTTTCATATCTTAGGATGATGTTGTCATTTTCCTAGTGTTATGCAGATGTTATTTGGGGTCCACTAGCCACTTGATTCACCCTCGTGCATGAGTTTAGGATATTTGGAGACCAATCCCTATATTTTAGGATCCCACTTATTCTTCTGGGAATCTCAGCTTCAGTTCACCCTCAACTGAGTGGATTCAAGCTCTGATGGTCCCTTTCAACTAGGAAAGTCTCCTAATGCGCCACTTTTGCATGGGATTTTCATGATTTAAGAATAAAGGAGCCCATGCTCACCTACCAGAATTAGTTAACTAATTTTTAACTAATTCAGTTGTCTGGAGTTGCACGAGTTATGTCTACAGTGATGATATTCCCTAAGGTAGTCATGTATACAGTCAAGGATTCAAATCCTCCTTGGGTAATTCAAATTTCCTCCTTTGTATTATGTATTGTTCATATACATATTAATGATAATGGTTACCAACTAATTGTTTCCAATTGGTGTTTCTTCCATGATTAATTTCATAGTGCATTTTAAACAAATTTTACACTACAATTAATCATTCTTCCTAATTCTTTCACTGTAAGATATTATCTATCTTGATGACATCCTATGGTTCATAATTTCACATGGTATCAAATCTCTACAGAGATGGTTTATCTTTGATTTGAGAGTTTTACGTAGGTTTTGGGAAGTTTTCAGTATAAATTGTGTCGTTGTTACAACTGCAAAATAGAGAATTCAACTCCCTTGACAACAAGAATCCTCACACCCTTCAATTATCTAGATTGGATGGAATATATACAGATAATCTTGCGCAATAAGATTCTATACAGGGTCACAATGGGAAATGAGGTCGAACCCTAGGAAACTATTGAGAAATTGAAGTACCTGAACAAGTTAGATGAAGATTTTGGTTTTGTGTGTATTCACATCTCTGAGGAATTGCTCTTCCATCTTGATGGTTTGAAAACCCCAAGGGAGGTCTATATGAAGCTTGAATCTCTATTTGGAAATCAAGATGAACTGGGAGGCCACATTTTATAGAACAAATTAATTTCTATTCAAGCCAATATTTTCAAAACCATTCAGCATTTCTTCACCAAATTCAAGTCCATGGTCATGTAATGCAAACAATGTGAAATTGACAAGAAGGATGAGTAGGTGATGCTATACATTCAGAGTAATATTGTCCTTGAATTTTTAGTTTTCGTGTCCACCTTCCACTCTAGGAGATTGAAAACCCCAAATTGGGGAATTTATTCTATAGATGCATTCACGAAATCCCTAATCCAAGAACAATACAAAATTGTCCAAATCGGAGCCCTAAAAGCCTCCAAGAATCGTGCTCTTTTGGATAGGGAGCCAAAGGATATGAATTCCAAAGGGGGGCATAAGGGAAAGGACAAGAAAAATTATGAATCCAAACCAAAGGAGAAGATTAATCCATCAGATATAGTCTAAAGTTCCAAGGAGGATATGAAAAACAAGTTTAAAAAGACCAAGTGTACCTATTCAATAAAGGAAAGCATCCAAAGAGTTTCTATATGAATAAAACTGTAGATTAAATGGACAAACTTCTTGAACAAAAAAACATTTCCCTCCCAAGAGGCACAAGGAAGACTAATTCTGGAATAAATAAAGATGATCATCAGAGATGCCATGCACTGAAGGTTGGATTTTCACAATCTTAAGACATCCTCATAGATTCTGGAGCCTACAACCACATGGTTTCCTCCAAAGAGTCATTCTCTTCTTTATATCTCACTGATGGTCTAAGCATTCACATGGGAGATGATTCACATGGAAATGGCAGAATACAGTTCGAACATGGTGTGTTCAACAATGTTATGTATGTACCTTCTTTAGCAGCAAACTTGTAATTTATTTATCAGATGACACACACTAGTTCACCAAAGAGATTTTTTTTAACTTGACATAGTTGAGATTTTAGACATATCTTCTAGGAAGCTTATAGCTAAAGGTTTTGCAAACCATGCCTCCAAGGCATATTAGTTCTCACACTTTTTTCCATACTCACATCAAAGTTGCCTCTTGACCCATGACAATGAAACAAGCAGACTCTGGCATGAGAGATTAAGTAATCTAAATGTCAAGTACTTGCAGTAGTTGCACAATGAAGAAATGGTTGAATGATTTCTCCTCATAAAGTTATCTCAAGGAATCTACAAAGACTGCTTGGTAAGGAAGCAGCCAGAGCGAAAGTATGATGTTGGGAAGGAAAGAAAAGCTTCCTCCACACTTGATTTGATACACAGTGATGTCTCAGGAGCAATTCCTACATCTTCTATGAATGGATACATATACTTTCTGACCTTCATACACGACTATTATAGGTTCCGTTGGATCTTTTTTCTTAAGCAGAAGTTTTGAGGTGTTTGAGACTTTCAATTTTTTCAAGGCTTTAGTTGAGAACACTAATGGGAAGAATATAAAAGCACTAAGATATGAAAATGGAAGGGATTACATCAAGAGAGATTCCAGTATCTCTATGCTTCTAAGGGAATCCAAATGCAACATTATGTCCCACACACCACAACAAAATGGTGTAGCTGAGAGGAAGAACCAGTCACTGAAAGCGATGGATACCTTCTTGCTTGAAGCAAGAGATATTCCACCATATATTTGGGTAGAAGCAATGAACTGTGCTTTGTATATATAGAATAGGGTACCTCACAAGTCAATGGTTGAAGTCACTCCATTTGAACCACTGATGTGTCTCATATGAAGGTTTTTGGTTCCAAGGCATGGTCTAGAATCCCATATGACAAAAGAAAATTCCGTCAATCCCAGAGTAGAAAAAGCCTTATGCTGGGATATGTAGAAGATATAAAACTTAAAAAATAATGGAGATTACAACCAAGAGATGCTTCATTTAAAGAAGTGTCTAGTTTGATGAATATCCATTGCCAGATATGGAAGGAGTTGAAAAGGGAGGTATATCTAATATACCTACACCATTTGCACATGATGAAGATAAAAATGAGGTTTCTTCTAATGATTCAAATTTAAAATTCGAAGATGAGGACCAAGTTGAATCAGATCTTGATGTTAAGTATAAATATCAAGCAGATCCAAATCCAGATCCAGCTCTTGCTCCCAATCCTAGGCCTAAATGGTCTCAAAAACTCATTGAGGCAGCTGGGAACATTACTAGAGATCCATATGACCAAAGAAGAACCAGATCTCAATTTCAAGATGAGAACATTGCACTATGTCATATAGATCCACTTCTCCCAGAGAGGTGCTACATGATGGTGGGGTATGATTCACAGTTCTACAAAGAGGATTGCCATGATCTAAGCTGGAAGGATGCCAGGGATGAGGAATATGAGTCACTACAGAACAATGAGACCTGGTATATTCATCAAAGAGAATCAACAAATAATATGTTGCACTATGTGCAGGGTACTAGAGAGTTTGGGATTCACTATTTTGTTGGTGCACAAATAGATATGGTTGCTTTTACTGACTTAGATTGGACAAGAGATGATACTGACAAAAAAATCTATTTTAGGGTTTGTGTTCATGTTGGGACCAGGACCAATATGTTGGTCAAGTAAGAAGAAAGCATCTCTTGCACTCTCTTTATCTAAAGAAGAGTACATGGGGGTTGTGAGTGCTGTAATTTAGTGAGTTTGGTTACATGGGATTCTAACAGAGTTTGGAATTCATACTTCTCCTTCAATAGACATGTTTTGTGATAATCAAAGTGCAATTAAGATTTACAGTGATCTAGTACATAAAAAATGGACCAAACACATAGACGTTCATATGCACTATATAAGGGAACTAGTGCACAACTGGACCATCACACTCATTACTTCCCTACAAAGGAGCAGATTGTAGAAATTTTCACAAAGTATTTCACTCATAAGATATTTTTCTATCTCAGATATCTACTTGGTGTGAAGGCTGATTGGGTTCCCTAACTGTTCATTTTGAGGGTTTTTTTTCCATGTGGTTTTCCCCTTTTCCTTAGTTTCATGAGCAATTATTTTTCCATTATTATTGTATGGGTGACCTTTGGTATTAATTCCCAGGGCCCAAGCTGTCCAAGTTTGGATTAAGGGGGTCTGTTAGGATTATTTAATAATACTCCCTTGTCCACCTTATTCATTTTATCACTTTCCTAGCTTAGGGTGATGTTGTCACTTTCCTAGTATTATGCAGATGTTATATGGGTCCCATTATCCACTTGATGCATCCTCATGCATGAGTTTAGGAGCTTTGGATATCAATCCCTATATTTCAGGAGCCCACTTAGTGTTCTGAGAGTCTCACCTTCAGTTCACCCTCACTTGAGTGGAGTCAAGATCCGATGGCCACTTTCAGTTATCTAAGTCTCCTAATGCACCACTTTTGCATAGGATTTGCATGATTTAAGGATAAAGGCACCCATGCCCACATACCAGACCTAGTCAATTGTTTGTTTACTGCTTGAGTTGTTCGAAGTTGCATTAGTGATGTCTACAGTGTTTATATTTCCTAAGTTAGTCATGTCTACAATTAGGGATTTGAATCCTCCTTTGGTAATTCAAATTTCCTCCTTTGTATTATGTATTGTTCATATATAGATTAATGATAATGGTTACCAGTTAATTGTTGCCAATTGGTGTTTCTTCCATGATTAATTTCACAGTGCATTTTTAATAGTTTTTACACTACAATCATCTTTCTTCTTAATTATTTCACTATAAGGTATTCTCAATCATGATGATCTCCTATAGTTCATAATTTCACACACGTGACTTCCTCTCTTTGGTTAGCCTCAATGCACCCTTCCTGCAGCATGGATGATGGAATCTATACAATCCAACAACAAAACCTTTTTTTTCTTGGTAGCAGATCCTCAATATTTGCCATAGGTCATGACATCGCCAAAGGTAGAACCTTGAATTCCATGCAACTAAACACCACTAATCCTTGTGTGTGTAGCTCAGATCCGCAACCATTTCAATCACAATAACAATCATCTCAAAATGGCATAGAAACAAGCATAATGCTCCACACATGCACCATATCCAAATACACAAATTGTGCCATAAATTTTCCACGTGCCGACTTTAGGGTCACTCCTCCAACAATGCTCTTGGATCTTTCCATGGTCTATCCACTAGATATGTCCAAACAAAATGGGTCTACACTAAATTGTGTCTTTGTTCTCTATGTTTCGTATATCTAGAAGGCACAACCACCTACAATATTTACATGGTGCTCCTTCTTTTCCATGTAGGTTGACTTCATGATATTTTCCTTTGGATTCTTATCCTCGCCAATCAATATTTTACAACAACTTCTACCTTTGTTGATGAATTCACCTTTGCGTGGTTTTTCTATTTTTCTAAAACCGATGTACAATGACCACTCCCTTCAAATCGACCAAACATCGGGGTTCTTCTTCATGCTGCAACATAGACAAAAAAACAAAAAAAATGGGCCAAATTTTTTTCTCAAGGGCTCCCACCTTGAAACCCTCAATATGGGGGCTCAACGATCCCCTCGTCCCCCTCTTATGTTCACTAGTCGTTGATCCAAACACCATATGTCTAATACTAGTTGTTAAGTTTTATAGAGCATATAATAATAAGATAGAACAAAATAACAACAACAACATAAAAACATTGAACACAACATCATTTACCATGGAAAAATCCATGAGGGAAAAAACTTACACAATCAAGATCTTCATTATCCTTGGCCAAAACCGACCAATTGGTTACAAAAGTGAGCTCACCCATTCGCCTCCAATCCACATTACAATGTAGTGTGCCAATCCCTTTATAAGATTCATTACATGCAATACCTTGGGCCAATAACATGGGATACCAAATACCATGGGCCCACAAAACCACCTACTTTGACCTAAACCAAGATTAGCTCAATGACTCATATACTGAGTCAAGGTTAACCTAACATTCACACGATAGATAACATGTGTGGTCGCTTGGATATTGGGGGTGAGGGTTGTGTAAAGATCATGTTTCATAGCTTTTCCTAGTTTTGTACAACAACATGAGCTTGGGCAGTAGTGTTAGGATTTATAATCCTCCCTTGACCAAACTGTCTATTAGATTATATTTTCCTAACTTAGGAGTCATTTTATTATTATTGGGTCCGTTGGTACCACTGGGTCCACTTGTCATAATGGGGCCACATGTACCAGTTATTATAGTGTGAGGAACATTGATAGAGGCTAACTGAGACTGACTTCACTTGCATGCATCAATTTAGGAACCTCCTAGACCAATCCCTACATTTCAAGAGCCATTGGGAGTCTCTATAGTAACCTCCTTCAGTTGTTAGGAGTTGGTAACTAGTTAAGCTTAGTTATTCTTTAGTTACATTCAGTTAGTTCACTTTCAGTTCAGTTAGCGCCAATTATGCATGGATGCATGTGGGAAGGCACCTTTTCTCACCTACCACTTACAATTAGACTAATTATAACTGATTGTTTGACTATATTAGACATTTGGAGTTAGACTGTTGGAATCCGATAGGGATTTAGGCATCTTTAGTTAGGCATGTAGTCATATACAGTTAGAGTTAGTTGGTGGATTTGAATTCATCCCTAATTATTCGAATTCTTCCATATGTAACACTATTGTAACATCGAATTCTTTAATGAACATGATACTGTAATTATCTGAGCTATACTAATTTGTTTCCTATGAGATTTGATTTGTTCAATGTGTATTCTCATTCCTCTTTCACTGCATAATATTTTGGACTCATTTTTTGATGATCTAATGGCACAACAATTTTAATAAGTAGATGTTTAGTAATTGTAAATCGCCTTAATATGTTGATCATATATATTTAGTGATCATATACAGACTCCATTGTATAGTTCAGAGTATTAATTGTATTTTCCACATCATAACTAGTTACTGGAATTACAACTACTTAAGTACAATCTTCCAATTGTATCTCAATATAGTATACCAAAATCATAAGAGGATAAAGCCTATAGATTTATAAAGATCACCTCCTATTAGAACACATATGATCTAATAGCCCCCTTTGTCATACCAAATTTTAGAATAAGATTAATACAAAGTTTTAATGTTTTTTTAGGTTGATAGGAGAGTGCCTCCTCTAAATTCATGTTCAGTTAAGGACCCTCCTGCAAAAGAAAATATTATTTAGAGAGATTACATGTTTTGGAGTTAAATTCTTGATAAATATGTGTGAAATAAATTTCATTAATTGAGGATTTTACCTCTTGTACCTTGAGCATAATAGGAAACATACCCAGGTTTTCAATGCCAAAATGACGATTGGCCCATTCAAACAAAAAATTTGAGTCTCTAACACTTGGAAATGTTTTAGTACCCCTTATATTTGATGTTTTCAAGAACAACAACTACATATCATAAAATTCAACATGATTTTTAGTTCCCTGACTAGCTGCCACGGGGACTTCACTTAGTGAACCTCTTACATAGCACGTGCGATCATGGGATATTAAAGAATACCCTTAATTTTGAGAGATATTGATCCAAACGCTTTTTGTTGAAACCCCCTCCCAATAATTAAAACCTCCTCCCCACCCCTTTTTATACCTCAATCCATATAAACCACCCTACCCACCCCCACCTTAAACCCTTCATCCCCCCAATACCTGCAATATATTGGTTCAATTTTTGATCATTTTAAAACCCACAATATGAACTAACGTGATAGGATATCGGTCAACAAGTGAAGCCCCCGTTCCAGCTGCATACTTCAAATTAATGAAATGGGAAGAATCAATGTATAGTACTTCCCATGCTCCACGTATACCTAGAATTTCCTTGGAAAGACCCCATGGAATCTCCCGACAATACTTGGCATGATTTAAAAACATATGGACAATTTCTCTTTGGGACTCACTATGTTTCCTTCCAATTCCAATATTGTATTGTGTGCTACTTAGGATGGTGCAAAGGCTAGGTCTTGGAAGACCATGCGGTTTCCAACCAAATCCCATAAATACACAAACCTAACAGCTCCTTATAAACTGCTACAACCTTGTCAGTTACATTCTTCCAAATTCAATATATCCCATTCGCTCAAGCCAACTGTAACATTCCTGACCTCCTACCATATTTCTCTATTGAAAGGACACATCACAAAAATGTGGTCAATTGTTTCTTTACTAGATTTACAAAGAACGCATCTATCTAACCCACCCAATTCTCATATTGTCCATTGTCCCATGTAAGGATTTTATCTTCCAAATCCAACCACATGAAGTTTTTTTCTTTAATGGGAAAGAAAATTTATAGAAAAAACTCCACCACTAGACTCCTTCATATTCATGCCCTCAAATTGTGTTGCATAAGCTAGTTCATGGGGACTTCACTTAGTGAACCTCTCACATAGCACGTGTGATCATGGGATATTAAAGAATACCCTTAATTTCCAGAGATATTTCCCCAAAGTCTTTTTGTTGAAACCCCCTCCCAATACTTAAAACCTCCTCCCCACCCC
>LPNX010944455.1:76872-263464 GCA_001517045.1 Pseudotsuga menziesii
CCAAATAATTAAATTGCAATTTTGATATACCTATCAGTTCAAAAGTAATTGAATTCCAATATTGACCTACCTATCACTTAAGAAATAAATTGAATTTCAATCCTAATCCATTGTCACTTCATGAAGCACCTTTACAACCTCCCAAATAATGCAATCCTAACCTCCCAAATAATTCAATCTTAACCTAGATGTCACTTCAATCTCAACCTACCTAACTCAAATAATTGAGTTTCAATTATAATTTACTTGTCACTTCATAATCTTTATAGTTTCCCAAATAATGCGATGGCCATAAATTGACATTAAATCTTTAAGCTTTGCAAAACTTATTAGGAGGTTGGTATCTTGTATCTTGTTCCATGCTAAATGCATTCAATTTGAACCCTAAAAATTCTCTGCAAATAGTGCAGCATGGTGAGGAAAATAGATTATATACACATTTTCCCTCCCTACCCAAGCAACGCCCCCACGACACACTTCAAGTCGAGCATGTCAACTGCCACGCGGCCATTGAAAAGCAATGGCGAGCAATTCTATGCTCGAAACTTCAAGTCGAGCATGTCAACTGCCACACGGCCATTGAAAAGCGATGGTGAGCAATTCTATGCTCGAGTCCGTATACAAGGGAGCGGAACGACCATTACCAGCTCTCCTATTTCTGTTTAGTTTCACGCACACAATATTCATTTTCTTCTTCTGTTCCGTTGGCTTCATTGTTTGGTTGCTTGCTTTTTAACTACATACTTAGAAGGACGAGGAAGACCAGTTGCTTGTTTGCTTACCTGTAGACTAAGATGATGGAAGGAAGGCCAATGAGTGAAGCAGAAGCAGTCAGTCACTTCCTTTACTGGCACAATGGAAGTCGTTTACTGGCACAATGGAAGACGCTAGGCGGTTCCCGTAGGAGGCGACTTTGGCAGGCGTCTAGTTTGGCCTTGCAGCATAGTCCAAAGAAATTGTAAGTGTAATTGGGCGCACAAAATAGAGAAGAATAATGGGCAATGGGGTCCTTGTTTACAAAGAAATTCTGAGGCAAATAATATATTTTAACTCAGTTAAAACCAATTTTAATGCCAATTCAGTTGGAAACCACCTTTGAACTCTAAATGTAAAGAATGTGTATGTATGCTATTCAAGTTAAACAAAATATAGCACTTGTTTTTAGTTGGGAGTACACTTTTAACCAGTTATCAACCTTAACTTTTAACCAGTTATCAGCCTTAACGACTCTCTCATCCTTGGTAATGAGCTTATAATTTTTTTGTTCTGAGCATTGAAGATTCTCGACAAAACCGGCTAAATAATTGACATTGTACAGGAAACTGTTTACCTGTGAAAGTTACCAACCAAACGCCAGCTAAATAATTGACATTGTACGGGAAAGCAAAGGGCTCTTTTGTTGAAAGACAGAAACCAGGCATAATCCAGGTTCATTTCCACAAAGTAGAGTCATGCAAAGAATTGCTAATTCAAGAGAATTACCAATTCCACAGTAACTCTAAAAATCACGGTTATTGTAACTTCTCCTGAAGTTTCCTAGAGATTTAAATTTCTTAACGTCATCATCTTGAAAAAGGACCAGCCTTGCTTGTTGCAGCACTAATGTGAAGGATGGTGATGCCACTATCACATATAGTTTAGACTACTATAAGCGTTTTTTTTCTAAAAAGGTAGTGAATTGCAATCGCTGGTATTAAGTTCTAATTTTACAATAAGATGCTTAGAGGTATTTATTGACAAAGGTTAAACGCTCATGGTCCGACGATTACTTAATTGGAAGCCATGCTTTAAATTATACAGTATGGTGCCAGCGGATAGTTTAGACTACAATAGGTCTTTTTATTCATAAAGACACTGAATCCCAATACGTAGTATTAAGTTCTGATTTTACTATAAGATGTTTATAGTGGTAGTTATTTATTGAGAAAGGTTAAACGCGTATGAGAAGATTACTGAATTTGAAAATATACTTAAATTTGATTGATTTCATAAAAAAAAACATTGTGTGTAAGGCGACACACAACTCTATACATTGGATTTTTTGGACTGCCACTTTAAATTGTCACTGCACAACTATCAAAATCATAAAAATTACTTATTTCCTTGCATGGAAGAGAATAATAGTAATCAAAATAAACATTGACTTTATATACTTGTTAAAGATTTTGTTTATTAATGTCGAGAGCGCATGATCTTGATATGATTGAGACATGACATATTTTTAGTCGACTTTGAGGTGAGTAGGTGGCCCACAAAATGCTTAAAAGTACTATTGAATATTTTCCAGTTTCTGTTTTATAGTTCTAACAGACTTCTTGCATGCGCTAATGCTTCACAATAAAAAAAAATAGTGTGCAGCCTTAGCATTTTATATCAGCGACCTGTTTAGAAAATATAAACAATCATGAATTAATGCCCCACTGCAGGAAACTGGAAACATATCAATAGAATACATCGAGAATGGATAAAGCATAAATGGAAAAGCAGCAGAGGATTAACACGTGCAGCCTTAGCATTTTATATCAGCAACCTGTTTAGAAAATATAAAAAATCATGAATTAATGCCCCACCGCAGGAAACTGGAAACATATCAATAGAATACATCGAGAATGGATAAAGCATAAATGGAAAAGCAGCAGAGGATTAACACTTTCATTCTCACTTTGGCTGGTACATTTAGCGACTAAAATAAAACAGCCATGGTTTTAGTGAGTAAAATAACCCTGCCAGGATTGTTATGGAGTCATTATATTATATTAAGTAGTTTTATTATTTTATTTCTCGAGCTATAGAGATATACCCCTACAGAATATATTGATGTCCACTATATGTTTTTCATTATTTATTTATTGTGTTTATTCTGGTGACTCGTGAAAAGGGTATGATTACATTGATGGAAAACAACAAAGGAAGTAGTGGCGTGGATTCAGTATGGCAATCGTCAGTACCGTATTTATTGGGGGAGTCCTCGCCATGAAGGGGCCTCTTATATCCTTATTTGCTTGGCATAATCTTGGTTCTCTCTCCTTTGTTCCACCGACAAACAAGTTGCGATAATGGAATTTATTGCCTTACTATAAAATATACGCAAATTTGATTTCATACAAAAATCTGTAACATTGGCATTGTCATGCCATTTGTTTTAATGTGATGAAGGTTTGTTTTAATGTGATGTAGGCGTAACATTGGCATTGTTTGTAAAGCCTTCACTTATATTTTTTTTATTTTTCCAAATTGATTAGGTTGAGTGAAATGAGGTTGACACTCGCATTGTTTGTAACGCCTTCACTTATATTTTTTTTAATTTTTCCAAATTGATTAGGTTGAGTGAGATGGGGTCGACACTGGCATTGTTTGTAAAGCCTTCATTTATTTTTATTTTTTTTTCCAAATTGATTAGGTTGAGTGAGATGGGGTCGCTTCTCTCCTAGCTTTAATGACGATTTCATTTTCACTAGTTTATGCTCTCATATTGGCCATCTACCTTCAATTGTCATGAATGACACATCAAAAACAGCCACGAATTTTTTTGAAAATTATATAGTTTTATGTTTATTGTGATTACTTAATCGTGTAATAAAATGTTTAACAAAATTTTAGGAAATGATAAAATATCTTGCGATGTCTAAATATATTAGAATCATATTTATTTTTAAATTGAAATTTCATAATATAAATATTTTTATCATATCATAGTATATTTGAGTAAGAGGTAAACTATTTTTTAATTTACATATTTTTACTATACATGTGTGTTTTTTTTTAAATATATATGTATAGAACTGTTACATAAAGTCCATCTAGTTTTTATATTTGATAAGTGTGTTAAAATAATCTATGTAATGTCTATTTCATGTAATGAATTTTTCATTTTAACTCAAGTTATTGAGGAAGGCTTGGAATTTGATGGGCATATGCCTCGCGTCAAAATACTATTGAAAATCTTAAGAAACCGTTTCAAAGAAGGGGCAAATCATTAGGAGGAACTTATTTTCATGATGAAAAAAAAATTCAAAATGTTATTAATTTTTATTAATAGGTTTTTTTAAGATAGGTGTATACTTACATAAGTGGTTATTATGATATATGTAATAATGGAAATTGTTGTCTTACTTTACTAAAACTTTTCTATTTGATTAAAGGATAAGTAGTGAGTTTTCCTTCAATGAGGAGGGTTTTGCTTTCTTTCAATTTCTTATTTTTCTTATATTGGCTTACCATTATTCAAATATTTAGTACTTCCCTCACTTTCATTACCTTTCTTTTGCCTTTCTACCCTTCCTTTAGAGGATAACTTACTTTTCAATCCCAAATCTGCAACTCCAAGAGAGAGCTGGGTACCATTTTAGAAGGAGAAGTTAGTTTCGAATTCTGATACTCTAATATTTAGACTTGTCTTTATGTCCTTCATGGCCTATTTGAGATGTAGTAGTCATTCTCACAAAGCTGGTAAAGCTCATCCTCACTTTGGATCCATTGAAATAGAACTTGAATCTAGAGTCTTCTAAGTAGTCAAATCTCTACCATCCTCCAAAGGATGCCTAAGTAGGCTATAACAACATTTATTCTATTTTTATTGAGTTTTAAGTAGGTTATAACAAAATTTAATCTATTTTTATTGAGTTTTAATTTTTTCTATAGGCAATTGCAAACCACTAGCTATCACGGATGCAATGTCGGGGACATTGCCACCTCATAGCTCTTGTTTTGTATAGTGAACCCGTGTTTAGCCTAATCATCACATTCTTTACAACACTAAACTCAATTTTATTATATATTTATTTGGAAAGAAAAAATAAATTGCATTGTGTTGAATCATTTGAAGCACGCTTTTAATAACCGAAAAACTAACACCATGAGTCCATTAACCAGAACTCACCAGATAGAATTACGGATATCAACATATACACACAATAAATGGAATCAATTGATCATTTTGGAAATTAATTAACTGAGGATTTCAATTGGAATTTAAGGAAAAATTGGTATACGTTATTTGCATAAGTTTTTTCTACCTTTGCTTCACTCCCATTAATCTAATGAATGCGATGGGAACGTTGTAAGCATGGAATATGAGAAAATGATGAACGGAAATAAGGGCAGTTGCTTAATTTTGGACTTTTGGGAGCATGGAAAGGAGTTGCGATAGTCAACTTGAGTTACTTTGCAATAATATTTTTTCTTTATTTTATTTTTGGAGCTGCAACACACTATCTTTGGGAAACTCTACTTTTTTCTTTGACGAGTTAACTTTGACCTAAATACTTGCGACACGATTTTACTACGACATACTTCTACTGTGATAGACTTCACTGCGACATGACTCAACTTTCCCTTTTCGTCGACAGACTTTTCATAAACTTTTAACCCGACACGCTTTTACCTCGACAGACACCCACTTAACTTTGGCGTGCTTTTACTACAACACACTTTTGGTTGCGACCAACTCCCACTTCGACACGACCACTTTTAACGGAACTTTATAAAATGAGATTTCTTTGTCTATTAACTTATAATATGAAAAATACTTTTCACCACTCTGTAACTTGGAATAAACCTCGACACAACTTTATTACGACAAGATCACAATATCATATAACCAAAATATTAAATAAGACTTATGTCAAGCACTCTGGCATTAAAACTTAAACTTTTACACGATGAAATATTTGTGGATTCTTTATGAATTTTACAAGCTGTAAATGTAAACAACATTCACACAAGTAATTCTGGAGAAGATGTGTAATGTCCCAAATTTTACATTGGATCACAATGGCCAAATCACATTTTCCATATTCATGAAAGTTGTCAAAGGAATGCTAAAAGTCAAATAATTGCCAAGGTGGAAAATCACTAGTTTCCTAGCTTGGGCGTGGAAGCTTTGAGATTTGGAACTTAGGGAGATAATAGATTATGTTTAGACATTAGAAAGGGATAAATATTTAATAATGTAGCTTATTAAATAAATACAAGAGAAAATGGAAGTGACAATGGAGCATGAAGACACATGGAGACTATGGGGCCCACACTAGCTAGAATTCCTATGTTAAATGGTATCTTTCTCTTACAAATTCGAATATATGGGAAGCCTAATGTTTTTGGATGGATTAGAAGGCTAATATACTTGTCCATATACTTCATAGGTCGAAATTGGGATGAATTGTAACTTACATGGGAGAGGAAGATCCAAATGGGAGTTTCATGGACACTTGGCCAGATTCCCCTTACATTTATGACATCTATGACAACAATGATGGAGATTCTATCACAGTTATGACACAAGTCAGATATGAAGGCTGACATACTGACATACTGACATGTCAGGAATGAACAGAGAATCTTAGAGGTCGAATTTGGGAGTTGGAGAAGGCCAAGAGGATCCTACTCAAATTTGGGAGAAGAGGGAAGGTGAAGAGAGAGGCCACATGGCATAGCATGAACAAACACACCAATTCGACTTGGATTTGGTTTATGGATGGATTTGGAACCTTAGAAGACTAATAATGTTTATAAAATATAGGGATCATTCATGATAATAAGCTTTTGCTCATTTGTGAATTGTGAGAGCTAGTGGATGACTAGTTTTTTTGCTTAAGCCAATTTCAAGGGTGAAAGATTCCCATCCTAGTTGGTGTTTGGAAAGGCCACTAAGGTATTTCATGGATATTTAATGGAGTCTTATTTACAGGTGTAAGCTACAGGAAAGCATGTGGATTCTTCTATGGCAGCACTCTCTCTCAACTATTTCCAGTTTTCACACCATATTCATGCCAATGGAGGGATTGCGCGTTGGGTGAGCTATTGATCTCTTTGGGGAAGATTATAATGCCAATTATATTATGCGCTGATGTATATAATCTGTATTTCATGTTCATAATATTCTCAGGTTGAAATACCCAAAATAATTCATGTAAAAATGTTGAACAATGAAGAAATAGTGTCATGTCCCCACTATCTTGTTGTGAACCATTGTAATGCTGATGATTTCGAATTGGGAGAGCATTTCATTGTCCGTTTATGATTGTAATATATTCAATATTATCTATTCTTCATTCTCAGAAAGTTTCAAATCGAAATTCCCAATATTTGTATGTCAAAATGACTTTTAATGAGCAAACAATGACCATTTCCACTCCATTTTGATATATGCCATGGTAATACTTATTATTTCAAATGGAGGAATGTATCTCTGATAAATTTATGATGGATGGAATTTAATTAATGTTTATTTCAAGTCTCATGTTCATTACTTAAGCATTGGAAGCCATTTTACTCATTTTATTGCATTGGGAGAAGATATGGTGCATTTTCCCCAAGGGTCAAAATTGTGACTTGGGAGTTGTTTTTTGAAAGAGTCATAATAACCTGTATAAACTGAAACATGATGCATATGAGAATTTTAGAAGGTCCCTTACACATAAATATCCTCTTTTCATAAATTCAAGTGACTTTGGGATCATTTGTGAAGCCATTTCTGGCAATTACCCAGGGGGAATTGGAGCCCCAATTTGCTAGTAAAGACTCCTACATTGCACAGAACATTAAACAAGTTTTCAGAAGTAATTGGGAGGTCAAAAAACATAAATGAGCATTATTTTTAATTTATATTATCATTCATGTACCTTCAGAGAAAATTTGGAAGCATTTGGGTCAATTTGGAGGTCTAGACATCAAAACTAGTCAAGAGCCAAAATTGTGAAAAAATTGGAAAATTGGGCATTTTAATAAAATTCCAAAAAGGGACATTACAGTGGTATCAGAGCATGATCTTGGAACCTGATGTGGTCTGATATTTATTAGTACAATAATTCAATGACCACCATTATATATTAAAACCGAAATCGCTTTTGTTGAAGAGGGAAAAAAAAGTAGGAGAAGAAGACAATTTTTTGGAAAATATGACTAGGCATGAAAAGAGAACCTCATATGATGGTGAGGAGATAATAAAAAGCATGGAACCTATATTTGAAGACATGACCAAGAATATTATGAAAGGATTTTAATTTTTTTCTATCCAAAGTTGGGAAAAATATATTGATTTTAAGAAAACCAAGGGGAAAAATGCATTAGTTTGCTTGAAGGGGCAAAAGGAGGAGACCCATGAACCACCTAGTTCTGAAATAGATGGAGTAGAAGAATTAATACATGAAGATGATCGAAATTCACTCCCAAGTGACTCTGAAAAATATGAAGAGCCATCACATGAGTATGAAGAATTTTTTATTGAAAATACTAAATATAATTTTGAGACACATGCTACCTTGGAAATGAAACAAAGAGCATCTACTGAGGGATGCTTGAACTATGAAGGAGTACCTACTGATGGGTGCTCACAAATCTATGTTGGTGACATAGATATCAGATTTCAAAATGTTGCTGCAAGCCAAAATTCCATTAAACATGAAAATGAATACCTTGTAGCAGTTGAAGAAGAAACAAGATCAACTTCCCCATCACCACTTGAGCTTCATGAAGTTGGTCCAAGCAAGAAGGAAGAAGATGAGGAGGTTCATTTGCAAGAGCCTCATTTTCTTGAAGGGTCCTTACAGATGAATGAAAAGAAGATCCAAGAAGCCCTTAGCATACTCCAAGACACTCAAGCATTGGTATCAAATTCTTGTTGGAGAGCTACTTTCTTGGAGGAGCCATCATTCCTTGAAGACATGGAGAAGATTCAAAGAGCAATGTGTAACATCAAAGGTAATTTCATGTCTTTGATTTTTGATAGGAAAAATTTCATTGAGATTAGTGAATGGTTACATGAATCCTACTTGAATTATAATGAAGTTATTCATAAGCTCACAATTCAAAATGAGCAACTTCTTGAAAAGTTGCAAGACACTTGTTTTTCCTCCTATGTTTCAGATTGTCAAATGATAGATTTTTTGGAGGATTCTCATGACATGGTGGATCATGAGAAATTTGGAAATTTGAATGTACTTGATGTGTTTTCAGATGAACTTGAAGAGATCCAAACACTTGATGTGGTGGAAGAGGAACTTGAATTGTCTCTTGATGAAGGGTATGAAATTTTTAAAGAAGAGCATGATTCCTCTACATTGGAACCAATCTATGACAAAGGTTTCACACTTGAAGGAGCTGCATTATCCTACCCTTATGGACCCTTCACATTATGACAATTTTTCACTTACTAATCA
This sequence comes from Pseudotsuga menziesii, assembly GCA_001517045.1. Taxonomy (NCBI): domain Eukaryota; kingdom Viridiplantae; phylum Streptophyta; class Pinopsida; order Pinales; family Pinaceae; genus Pseudotsuga; species Pseudotsuga menziesii. Next base: position 86,031 of record LPNX010944455.1, read on the forward strand.
TTTGGGTGAGTTGGTTCTTTCTCCTACATCCTACACTTCTAAATTTTGCAGCAGTCATCCTAATGAAGTATGGGTGAAAGGTTTCTTTTTTATGGTGCCACATGAAAAGCATGGACATTCTATTTCTCCTTTTGATGATGGAATTATTAGAGGACATTATTATTCACATTTGCAGCAGCATTCTTTGTTACTTTTTGATGATGCACATCTACATGGATGCACCTATGATATGCATTTGAGTCATTTGAAGACTCATGGTTTTTATTGCTCAACACTTGGTTCATTTGATGTTGGAGGAACTTCATCCAACACTAGGGTGAATATACTTATGATAGGAAAAAATTGTTGTTACCAGCCACATACATTGTTATATCTTTATCATTCACTCATTCATGGATGTATGGGTAAGACTTCTTTGAGTCATTTGAAGTCTCCTTGTTTCTGTTGCTCACTATTTGGTTCAAATTTGAGTGGTGATTCTTCATTCACTTCTTGGATGAAAGAATACATGGATAAATATTTTGATGCATATCACTTCCTTTTGAAGCAGCAGTATATGACATGGGATACTAACCTATGTCATTGGAGCAGATTTGATTAGTCACTTGAAGCATGTATGTACTTGGAAAATGGTAGTCTACTCACTGGGAGGTATAAGCACTTTCATGACTTCTTGGTGAGGAACCTCCTTGATGTACATTCTTATTATGTTGTTATATACTTTGATGATATATATTATGCACTCATGATGTTTGGAATAATGCATACAAGAAAATGGGATCCAGGAATTCTCTTTCCAAATTGTATGGGTTGGAGAGCACTCTTAATTGTTGGAGTGCAATGCAAGCAATGGGACCCTGGGATAGTTTTTAGTCCCATTGATTTCAAATTCTTTGGGAAACAAGCAGTATGGGAGATGGATTCACCATTTAATAAGGTGATATTAATGAGAGTAGTGCAGCAGCAAGCATGGTGGTTCCTCTCTGAAATATTCATGAAATCTAAAAGACTCAAGGTGGGAAGCTCAATGGCAACTTCAAAGAATCATACCGAAAGCCGGTTCTTCAACAACCATGTTTGAAATTGCTTGAGGACAAGCAATATTGGGAAGGGAGTATTTGTAATGTCCCAAATTTTACATTGGGTCACAATGGCCAAATCACATTTTTCATATTCATGAAAGTTGTCAAAGGGATGCTAAAAGTCAAATAATTGCCAAGGTGGAAAATCACTAGTTTCCTAGCTTGGGCGTGGAAGCTTTGAGATTTGGAATAAGGGGGATAATAGATGATGTTTAGACATTAGAAGGGGATAAATATTTAATAATGTAGCTTATTAAATAAATACAAGAGAAAATAAAAGTGACAATCAAGCATGAAGACACATGGAGACTATGGGGCCCACACTAGCTAGAATTCCTATGTTAAATGGTATCTTTCTCTTGCAAATTCGAATATATGGGAAGCCTAATGTTTTTGGATGGATTAGAAGGCTAATATACTTTTCCATATACTTCATAGGTCGAATTTGGGATGAATTGTAACTTACATGGGAGAGGAAGATCCAAATGGGAGTTTCATGGACACTTGGCTAGATTCCCCTTACATTTATGACATCTATGACACCAATGATGGAGATTCTATGGAAATCATGACACAGGTCAGATATGAAGGCTAACACACTTACATACTGACATGTTAGGAATTAAGGTCGAATTTGGGATTTGGAGAATGCTAAGAGGCTCCTACTCAAATCTGGGAGAAGACGGAAGGTGAAGAGAGAGGCCACATGGCATAGCATGAGCAGCCACACCAATTCTAATTGTATTTGGTTTATGGATGGATTTGGAACATAATAAGACTAATAATTTTTATAAAATATAGAGATCATCCATGAGAATAAGATTTTGCTCATTTGTGAAATTGTCATTTGTGAATTGTGAGAGCTAGTGGATGACTAGTTTTCTTGCTTAAGCCAATTTCGAGGGTGAAAGATTTCCATCCTAGTTGGTGTTTGGAAAGGCCACTAAGGTCTTTCATGGAGATTTAATGGAGTATTATTTGCAATTGTAAGCCATAGGAAATCATGTGGATTCTTCTATGGCGGCAATCTCTCTCAACTATTTCCAGTTTTCACACCATATTCATGCCAATGGAGGGATTGTGCTTTGGGTGAGCTATTGATCTCTTTGGGGAAGATTATAATGCAAATTATATTATGTTCTGATGTATATACTCTGTATTTCATGTTCAAAAGACTCTCAAGTCGAAATACCCAAAATAATTCATGTAAAAATGTTGAACAATGAAGAAATAGTGTCATTTCCCCACTATCTTGTTGTGAACCATTGTAATGCTAATGATTTCAAATTGGGATAGCCTTTCATTGTCCATTTATGATTTTAATATATTAAATATTCTCTTTTCTTCATTCTCAAAAAGTTTCAAGTATAAATTCCCAATATTTGTATGTCAAAATTACTTTTAATGAGCAAACAATGACCATTTCCACTCCATTTTGATATATGTCATGGTAATGCTTATTATTTCGAATGGAGGAATGTATCTCTAATAAATTTATGATGTATGGAATGTAATTAATGTGTATTTCAAGTCTCATGTTCAGTACTTAAGAATTGGAATCCATTTTACTTATTTTTATTGCATTGGGAGAAGATTTGGTGCATTTTCCCCAAGGATCGAAATTGTGACTTGGGAGTTGTTTTGGAAAGAGTCATAACAGCCTGTATAAACTGAACCATGACGCATATGAGACTTTGAGAAGGTCCCTTACACATACCTATCCTATTTTCATAAATTCAAGTGACTTTGGGATCATTTGTGAAGCCATTTCCGGAAATTACCTAGGGGGAATTGGAGCCCCAATTTGCTAGTAAAGACTCCTACATTGAATAGAACATTAAACAAGTTTTCAGAAGTAATTGGGAGGTCAAAAAACATAAATGAGCATTATATGTAATTTATATTATCAGTCATGTACCTTCATAGAGAATTTGGAAGCATTTGGGTCAATTTGGAGGTCTAGACATCAAAACTAGTCCAAAGCCAAAATTGTGAAAAAATTGAAAAATTGGGCATTTTAATAAAATTCCAAAAAGGGAAATTACAAGATGCGTGGAACAAATAAGACATGAATTCAACCATAAAGTATGGGTTTATATATTATAACTACATAACAAAAGAACTATGGTCACATTTACATACTTGGAAATCTACTTGGATGTTTCATCTTTTACAGAGCTTGGGCTCTCAACACATTCCAAAACATGAGCTTGAGATCTCAAACTCTTCTAAGAGTTTTTATTCTTCTCATTTCCTCCTTACTCCGTTCTTCTCTCTGTCCACCACACTCCGCACTCTTGCTCATTATTTTTCATTCTTCTTCTTCTACATATACAAACACTAAAATTTTGCTTCTCTTGGAATATACCGACTAACATTAAATACTATAATTAATTTATACCTAAAAACTTAACTTCAGAAATACAATTCAGCTTCTTAAATATGGTGAGGCGTGAACTCCTCAACCTGACAGACAAACTACCAAAAAGTGTACTTCTATGGACTTTGAGTGAGTCGACTGAGATGTGGTGCAGATCTTCTTGTAATTAATATTTCTAACACTCCCCCTTAATTATGAGAAAATGGGGATCTTTAAACAAAATTTTACAAAATATTTCAGAGCTGAAACTTGCTGCATGCATGACTGAATTCACTGAGCAAAACCTGTCATTCCTAAATAAATTCCTAGATACTGGAATGTATCCCTTTCCAATGGATTTGTAAATATTTCTGCCAGCTAATCTTCATACCTGCAAAATTCTAAACAAATATCTTTGTTGTTCACCAATTCTCTTATGAAATGATACCTTGTGTCGATGTGCTTGGTTCTCTTATGGAACACATGATTCTTTGACAATGTGATGGTTGAACTGTTGTTGTAGTAAATGGTTGTTGGTTCTGCAACAAGTCTCTTAACATTCTCCACATCCAAACAACTTGACATGTAGTGCTTATAGCTGTGACATAACATGCTTCTGCTGAAGACAAAGTTACAATGGGTTGTTTCTTCGAATCCCATGAAACAACACCTGTACCAAAATGAAATGTGTACTCATATGTGCTTTTCTTGTCACCTATGCTGCCTACATTGTTGATGTCAGTGTATCCAATGAGCTTGAATTTTTTTGAGGTTGAATACATAATGCCAAAATCCTTTGTGCCACTTACATACCTCATAATTCTCTTACCTGCTTACCAATAAGGTCCTTTTGGTGACTCCATGAATCTTGAAATCATAATTACTCCATACATGATGTTTGGTCTTGTTGTAGTTAAATATATAAGGCTACATGAAGGCTACCAACAAGCGTTTTAAACAACGTAGGATCTGCAGTTGATCCATCATCATCCTTTCTCAATTTTAAACCTGTTATTAATAGTGTTGGGGCTACCTTGCAATTAGACATATTGAATCTTTTTAAAAACGCACTTGCATACTTTTACTGTGATATAAATATACCACTTTCAGATTGATGGGCTTCAATGCCCAAAAAAAACTTCATAAGCCCCAAATCAGTCATTTCAAATTTGCTTTCCATGATTGTTCTAGAATGATTTATGCCAAAATCACCAGTAAATACTAAATCATCTACATACATGCATACAATTAACATGTTACCTTGCGCATTGGATTTGGTGTACATCGTCGGTTCACTTTCACTTATGCGAAATACATTTTGGGTGAGATAGGAATCAATACGACTGTACCAAGCTCTAGGAGCTTGCTTCAAACCATAGAGTGCCTTTTCCATCATGTATACTTTGTGATCTTGACCTAGAAATGCATATCCTTTTGGTTGTTCCACATATACTTCCTCCTCCAAATAGCCATTCAAAAATGTTGATTTAACATCCATTTGATAAACATGCCATTTGTTTTGTGCAACAATGGCCAAAACTGTTTTGACTGTATCCATGCGTGCGACAGGTGCAAAAGTTTCATTGAAGTCTATGTCGAGTTGTTGTGTGAACCCTCTTGCGACCATTCTTACCTTGTCCTTCTGCACATTCCCATCAACATCTTGTTTGGTCTTGTAAATCCATTTGACACTAATTATATCCTTATATTTTGGTACGTCTACTAGCTCCCATGTTTGGTTCTTCTTGTTAGGGTTAACTTTGACTTGAGAATGAGTCAAAGGTGGTTTAGGTCTAGAACACGTTTTTGGGCCCATGGTATTTGGTGGCCAATGGTATTTTTCCATGGTATTAGTGGCCAATGGTATTTTGGTGGCCCATGGTATTGCATGTAAGGAAGTCTTTATAAGGCTTGAGGAGGATCCATTGTAAAGTGGTCTGGAGGTGAGTGGTGGCTACCTCACTTGCCTCGGCTTGGTTGGTTTAGATCAAGGGATATAATAGATCTATTATGGTGATTTTTCCCGGTTTTAGGTTTTCCACGTAAGTATTGTGTGTATATATTTAATTGTTGCTCGTCTATTTTATTTCTCTTGCAAGTAATTATATGTATTTTAAATCCTAAGAACTAGTATGCACATGCAGTGGGAGTTGTGAGTAGGTATATGAATAACCCAGCTAAAGAGCATTGGAAAGACATACAATGGATTCTCAGGTATTTGAGAGGTACCACTTCTCATGCATTATGTTTTGGAGGTTCCGACACTATTCTACAGGGATATGCTGATGCAGATATGGTTGGTGATAAAGACAACAAGAGGAGCACCACAAGGTATGTTTTACTATAGGTGGGACAACAATAAGTTGGATTTCAAAACTGCAAAAGGTTGTTGCACTTTCAACAATAGAAGGAGAGTATGTTTCTTCTACACAGGCTAGTAAAGAGATGGTTTGGTTACAGAGGTTCATGGAGGAATTGGGTAAAAAGAAGAGGAATACCAGGTTGCACAGTGACAGCCAGAGTGCCATTCATATTGCAAAGAACTGAACCTTTCATTCAAATTCTAAACATATACATCTCAAGTACCATTTCATAATATCTGTTCTGTAAGATGAACTGTTAAAGTTGGAAAAGATACATATTAGCCAGAATCCTGCATACATGTTGACAAAGGTAGTAACTAGAGAGAAACTGAGTTCCTACTTAGTTTCTCTTGGCCTTAATGCATGAAGGTGAAGATGAGAAATTTTCTAGGTCCAAGGTTCAGAGCATAGTCCAACAAGTGCAGCAACGATGGATTTGTTGCGATCAGTCTCCAAGTGGGAGATTGTTGGTTGTGGAGCCAGAACTTCTTGATTCAGAGATGTTATTTCAGTCGTGTTTCGATCCCAGCACCTGGAGGGGGGGGGGGGGGGGGACAGGATTCACCCCCCCGAACTATAGTCATCAGGGGGGTCTAGGGAGGGCAGCGACTACTTTGGGATCCCCCCCTAGTGGGGGTTTGGGGGAAGCGGCCCCGTAGCGAAAATTTAGGAAAAAAATGCCTTGTAAAATGTTGTAATTTTAGAGTCGTGACTTGGTCAATAATGGGTGATTTACGGGCCCATGGTATTTAGGAAACCAGTGGTATTTTCCCATGCTATTCCCTTTATAAAAGGAAGACATTGTAATACAACTGGGTATTGCATTGTATTGTAACATTGTAAACAATATCTGTGATTGTGTGAGAGAGATTATGAGAGTGTGAAGAGGAAGTACAACAGGGTTGTTACAGTTGGTATCCTTTCATTTTTTTGGATGGTATAATAATAAAGGACTAGCGATTTCTATGTGGACGTATCCCATCTTGGTGAACCATGTTATATCTGTGTCTCTCTTGTAATGTGTTTAATATTTGCATCTTGTTTAATCATTTAATTGCATAATTGTTATTGCTCTATGATCCTATTTTTCTAACAATTGGTATCAGAGCCATGGTTTGGTATATAGTTGTGCTCATTGTGTTGTATCTGGTTTTTTGAATTAATTGCGGGGTGCATGTTCGATGGCACCTGACACCCTAGCAGTAATTTTTGGTCCATATGAAACTTAGCCATAAGCAAGTTTGGTTTTGCCTGGGTGCTAAAATCACAAGGTATCCCTCTTATGTTCAGAGAAGGGATGTTGCATCAAGTGTGGAATGAATCACTAGGTAGGTACAAGGGTGGCAGGTGTACTCGTAGCCTAACTTGATATAGATTGGAGAGGTTGAGTCTTCGATTGTGGGAGGAACGGGAGATGGTTTAATCTCAATTGTGGGACTAAGATTGATGATCCATGTATGTGAAGATAATTCCTATAGAACGGGTGCTTACAGTGATTGAGGACCTATGTAATCCGGGAGATGGATTCCTCTTTATATGGACATCAATGACAAGGTTGGATGAAGGTACAAAAAGAGCATGGCAAAAAATGAGCAATTAGACGAGTAAGAAAGAGAGCATGGAAAAGAGATAGGATGAAGCAATGGATGGTGATGGTGTAGTCACCATGAAGACACATGAAAATAACTTAATGGAGCATTTTGCATGTAAAAGGGAATATGGTTATAAGACCTGGTAAGGTATGCATACCCCTGGTAACTCACTGATAAAGTCAAGAGATAGACCTAGGTAATAGGGGGGTGTATGTGAGATTCCTCGGTAAAACTTTGAGGTGGGTTGTTTTTTACACCAAGTCAAGTTTAAAGGAGGAATTGTTAGGGTTAACCTTGACTCGGGAATGAGTCAAAGGTAGTTTAGGTCTAGCACATGTTTTTGGGACCATGGTATTTGGTGGCCAATGGTATTTTTCCATGGTATCAGTGGCCAATGGTATTTTGGTGGCCCATGGTATTGAACCATTGTAATGAATGTAAGAAAGTATTTATAATGCTTGAGGAGGATCCATTGTAAAGTGGCCTAGAGTTGATTGGTGGCTAGCTCACTTGGCTCGACTTGGCTGGTATAGGTCAAGGGATATAATAGATATATTATGGTAGTTTTTCTAGGTTTTGGGTTTTCAACGTAAATATTGTGTGTATATCTTTAATTTTTGCTTGTCTATTTTATTTCTCTTACAAGTAATTATATGTATGCTCGTTTAAATCCTAAGACTTCTCAATGCGTTATATTTCTTCATCCATGGATTGTTCCCGTACTTCTTCTTTGATAACTTCCTGAAATGTTAGAGGATCATCTATTTGAGAAAATAATGCAAAAAGAAAGAATGAATTTGGTGTATCAGCGTCATATATCTCATGCAAACTTCTTTTCTTTATTGGATCTGTCAATGTCAACCTTGTCGAACTACTTGATGGCGTTTGTTGTCCTCTTGGCGTGCTTGTCGACGTAGCTTGAGCTGGGACTCATGTCGACGTTCGTTGTGTTGAAACATATCATGATTTCCTCAGAGTCAATGGTGTTGTGACGTTTTGGATTACCTATGGTGTTTGAACCACTTCCTCCACCATGTCATCACGCTCGAAAGTCAACACAATCTTAACATTCTTCTCGATGGTCTCATCCCATGATTAATTCTCAACAAATTAAACATCACAACTGATAATTAATTTCCTTGCGATAGGGTTATATAACTTATATGCTTTTGTGTCTTTAGAGTAGCCAACAAAAATACATGTATGTCCCTTATTTTCTAGTTTCTTTCTCAGCTCATTTGGATCATGAGCATATGTGACACAACCAAAAAAATTTAAATGAGAAACATTGTGATTCATATTGTGATTGAGGGACTTTGTTATTCATGCTCTTTGTCGGACACTAGTTCATAATATATATAACAATTGTGACTTCTTCAGCCCAATATTCATTTGAAAAATGTTTGGCTTCCATCATGTTGCACGCCATATCCATAATGGTTATGTTATTTCTCTTTGTGACACCGTTCTGCTGAGGTGTATACTGCATAGTCAATTGCTTGTGTATGCCATGGGTCTTGCAAAAATTTAGGAATTCATTCGAGACATATTCACGACCTCTATCTGTCCTTAATATTTTGATGTTGTATCCACTTTGGTCCTCCACAAGTGCCTTGAACTGCTGAAAACATGCAAATGCATCATATTTATGTTTTAGAAAATATACCCATGTTTTTCTTGTGAAGTCATCAATAAAAGTAAGAACATAAACGCAGCCTCCTATGGATGGTGTCTACATTGGACCAAAAATACTAGAGTGCGCAATCTCAAGTGGTGTGCATGCTCTGTATGAATTTGCGACTAGAAAAATCTCTCTATGTTGCTTGCAAAAATCCAGCATTCACAAACTCTCTGGTTTGTAGATCAATGGAAATCATTTCAGAATATTCCTTATGTGTAGTAGCTTCATCCCACCAAAATTCAGATGTCCAAATATGAAATGCCACAGCTAGGAATCATCCTGAACTTCTGATTGAAATGTTGTTTGAATTTCAACGCTGTCATTTTATCCCTTGTCGCAGTGCTTGTATGTTTATTTTCTTTTTGTTTTGAATGCAAATCATGTATTTGCCTTTCCTTTCATGTTTGGAATTATCTTGAAAGGAAACAAGCAATTGCTTGTCATTGGTATTTTTTCTATCAGCTAGTTTCTTGGACGTAAGTTTTTACTCACATAATAATTGTCTTCCATGTAGACTTTATAACCTTTATGTATCAATTGTCCAATTCTAAACACGTTGTGTTTCATACCTTCTCCATAATAGACATCAGGAATAATATTTTGCTCCCCCAGTTTGGTTAGTATACCAATATTACCTATTCCCAAAACAGTAACTTGGATGCTATTTCCAAGTGTGACATTAGTTTGAACCGATTTATCTAGAATGGAAAACAAATTTAAATTTCCAGTCATATGATTGCTAAAGCCTTAATCTAAATACCATATGTCACACATACTTTCTTGGACAATATTTCATTCAATTAGGGATGCACATGCCATCAACATTGTGTTGTTCAAAGTATTGGTGTTGCTCGAATGGTTTTGACCTTGCTTTCCTTGGTCATACTGCTTCTTCCCGCATTCATATGCAAAATGTCCAAATTTCTTGCAATAATGACATAGTATTTTTTATTTATCAAACCTATGACTACTTGGCTGATTGAGGTTCTGATTTAGTCCTCTACCAGTGGCATTTGCAGGACTGTTGATGCATCCTCCTCTAGAAAAACTTCTTCCTCTACCTCTAGAGTTATATCTCCCCTTGCCTCTTCCATGGCTTATAGGTGTATGTGCTGCAAATGCACCTTCTAATGATGTATTTGATCTACTGATTCTATGTTCATCATTGATGAGTGAGCCTTGTAACTCATTAATGGTAAAATGATACATGTCTTTGTTTTCTTCCAAGGTCACAACCAAGGATTCAAATTTCAAGGGAAGACTTCTAAGAATTTTTTCAACAATCCTTTTGCTTTCTATATTTTCTATATTTTCTCCAAGTGTGACATCAGTTTGAAATGATTTATTAAGATTGGAAAACAAATTTGAATTTCTAGTCTTATGATTGCTACAACCTAATCTAAATACCATATGTCACACATACTTTCTTGGAAAATATTTCATCCAATTGGGGATGCACATGCCATCAACATTGTGTTGGTCGAATTATTGGTGTTGCTCGAATGGTTTTGACCTTGATTTCCTTGGTCATACTGCTTCTTCGTGCATTCATAAGCAAAATGTCCAAATTTCTTGCAATAATGACATTGTATTTTTTATTTATCAAACGTATGACTACTTGGCTAACCACGGTTCTGATTTAGTCCTCTACCAGTGACATTTGCAGGATTGTTGATGCATCCTCCTCTGGAAAAACTTCTTCCTCTACCTCTAGAGTTATATCTCCCCCTTCCTCTTCCATGGCTTATAGGTGTATGTGCTGCAAATGCACCTTCTAATGATGTATTTGATCTATTGATTCTATGTTCATGATTGATGAGTGAGCCTTGTAACTCGTCAATGGTAAACTAATACATGTCTTTGTTTTCTTCCTAGATCACGACCAAGGATTCAAATTTCAGGGGAAGACTTCTAAGAATTTTTTCAGCAATCCTTTTGTTTTCTATATTTTCTCCATGAGATTTCAATTGATTTATTAGACCAATAACTCTAGTGTAAAATAATTCCACTGAATGTATATCTTTCATTCACAAAGATTCAAAATCTCTTATAAGAATCTTCAATCTATAAGGATTTACCTTGTCCAAGCCTTAATAGGTGGTTTCCAATGTATCCCATGCCTCCTTAGTTTTCTTTGTTGCTGCTACTCTTCGAAGTATGATTTCATGCATGGCTTGATGTATGTAGAACAAAGCATTTCCATCTTTCTTCCTCTATTGCCTTAAGGAATCCTTCTCAAGTTGTGTGAGATTATTATATCCCGTGAGATATATTGATTCCGTATAAACATTTTGGACTATCTCCCATACATCTTAACCTATGAACAAAGCCTTTATTGTTAGAGACCAATACTCATAATTCTTTATTGGAATTTGTAAACTTGACATTTGTGTACCAGAAGTGGAAACCACTTTTTTTAATTTTTATTTTCCTTAAAAAAATATTTTTTCCCTTTTTAAGACAAGGTTTATTTCTTATACCCACTTTGATACCAGATATTGGGAGCGTGGAGAGGAACTATGATAGCCAACTTGAGTTACTACGTAGTAAGAATTTTTCTTTTCTTTACTTTTGGAGCTGCTACTTCAACCATAATTTAGTGCCATAGAAATTTACTAAGATGGAATTTTACTACGACAAACTTCACTCCACAGGACTCAACCTTCACTTTTCGTGGACACACTTTTTATGAAACTTTTACCTTGACAGAGTGACACACTTTTGTTTGTGACCAACACCTACTTCCATAGGACCACTTTTAACATAACTTCATAAAAGAAGTTTTATTTGTCTATTAACTTATAATATGAAAAATACTTTTCACTACTCCGTAACTTGGGATAAACCTCGACACAACTTTATTGCAACAAGCTCAGAGTATCATATAACCAAAATATTAAATAAGACTTGTGTCGACTTAAACTTTTACACCGTGAAATATTTGTGGATTCTTTATGGCTTTTACAAACAGTAAATATAAATAACATTCACACAAGTAATTCTGGAGAAGATGTGTGGCATAAATAAGACATGAATTCAACCATAAACTATGGGTTTATATATTATAGCCACATACAAAAAAAAATGGTTGCATTTACATACTTGGAAATCTACTTAGATGTTTCACCTTATATAGAGCTTGGGCTCTCAACACATTCCAAAACACAAACTTGAGCTCTGGAACTCTTCTCAGAGTTTTTCTTCTTCAGCTTTTCTTCTCACTCTGTTCTTCTCTCTTTCCTCCACACTGTGCACTCATTCTTCTTCTTCTTTATATACAGAGACGGATTCTAACATTAAAGAGTGTAATTAATTTCTACCTAAAAACTTAGCTTCAAAAATACAATTCAGAATCTTAAATATGTTGAGACGTGAACTCTTCAACGTGAGAGAAAAAATATTCTTCTTTGAACTCTGATGGAAATCTACTTGTAATTAATATTTCCAACATAATTTTCCTTTCAAAAATTACAAAACCTTTGCAAATAATGGCATTGAATATGCCTCTTATTTGAGCAATCACATTACATCATCTTCATACCTCAACCACTTTCACTTTTTCATGAATAATGATGATCTTTTACCTTTTTTGGGGGAATAATTAGAACTTCCTTTTTCTATTTTGGGAAATAAAACGGTACGTTATTTTATTTGTGAGTAGCACAGATGGAATTTGACGGGTAAATGCATCAATTTATCCGTCAAATACAGCTAAGATTTCACCTAAACCGTCAAAATCTGGCTTGAAATAAAAAAAACATTTCAGATTTTGATTGTTACCGGCAATTTTGGCGGGTGTCCACCATTTGAAATTCCAACCTTGGTGAGTAGTAAGAAAAATGCAATTAAACTTATTTTATTTGTGAGTAGTAAGCAAAATGCAATTTCAATTCAAGTTTTTTTTCCATTTTACATTGCTACAATGTTATAAAAATGCTGATAAATTTAAAAATAAAATAAAATTATAAATGATTTGGATGTCTATTTGAACTATATTTCATGCATTATTAAAGACCATCAACATTAAAGATCATCAAGATTTAGTGTATATCTATTTAAACTATATCTATGCATCACTAAAAACCATCAAGATTGAACTATATCCAATCAAAGACTCTCACTTCTTCGACCTTCATCAAGTTCACGCCACGAGTTATGAACAACACACTCATTCTTCCTCTCAGATCTCCATACTATACAGGTTATATCCCCCTTCAACCTCACGCGCGGATGGACTGTGAGCAGATGACAGGTCGCGGTCTTTAGTCCGTCAAATACAGCTAAGATTTAATGGAGACCGTCAAAATCTGGCTTAAAATACAAAAATATTTTCAGATTTTGATTGTTACCGGCCATTTTGACGTGTGTCCGCCATTTGAAATTCCAACCCTGGTCCTGACCACTGGTCCTCTCTCATAGTCCTGAGCACTCTCGTGAAGGAGTCATGCTCAGCTCATATACCATGACAAAAATGGAGAGAGTGCATATTGGTTGATGTGTCATCCATCCGGGTGCATACCATGACAAAAATTCGAAATCCGAAATTTGAATGTGTCATCCATCCGGGTGCATATTGGTTGATGTCTGTTTCAAAGAAACCCAAAATATATTCTATTTGATATTCCACATGTGCCCAAAAGGAGGCCTACATTACGTGCTCAGAACTTGAGCACGAGGCAGCCTTCTTCGCTGATAATTTTCTATTCTCTACTGGTTTTTTTATTTGATATATTCCACATTAATCACAAAGTTAGGCTCCACCTTACAATCTCATGTGCCCAAAAAGAGGCTTATATTACGTGCTCAGAACTTGAGCACGAGGCAGCCTTCTTCGCTAATTTTCTATTCTCTACTGGTCTTTTTATTTGATATTCTACATTAATTACAAAGTTAGGCTCCACCTTAGAATCTCATGTGCCCAAAAGGATGCCTATATTATTTTTTCGCCAAAGAAAAAATTCATAATTTTATTCAAATTATATAGAGCAGATAATCCACTTCATCAAAGAAAAGTGACCATTAATCTGATATACATCCTCAAATTTGCTTATACCGATTCATAAAATATGTCTTAATTACATCAAAATTTAAATACAAAATTGGCATCTTGTCAAAACTACAGTCTTTATAGAGGAGATCAGAAAACTTCCATAACATATTCCATAAGCAAAAAAGACCTCACCAGTGTCTAGAAATATTATCCATGAAACCCAAAAACTAGAAGTCTGTCTATTCCCCTAACTCTGCAACAACAAAGTATCCAACATAGATCAAAGAAAAATCTCTAAATCTCACATGTCTAATAAACAGAAGACTGAATATATATCTAATAGACAGTCATCAAAACAGTCACAAGAAATAGTCACCAAGATACCCAAAACTGGAAATCTGCCTTCCCCACACTTGCTACACATTCAACATCTTGACTACTATATAAACTTCTTAAAAAAAATTCAGCAATGACAAGTGCAAAACTGAGACATTAAGCACGAAAGTATCCAAATCATAAGGCAAAGAGACAGCCCAAGTCATTCCTGACCCAAACAAAAGTATCTAAAAGACCTTAAAGGTATCATGTCTATTAGACCCCTGATACTCAAAAATATACCAATACCCACTCTGAACTTTCCCTCCTTCATTTGCTAACTGATCAGCACATGTATTTCTTTCCCTATAAACATGTTTAAAAACAGCCTGATCAAAAAAGTCAACAAGTCTGATAACCTCTTGTAGAAACTATGCAAGTTGCACATTATGAACTCTGAATTTTCCTGAGATCCAATTTATGACAAGCATGGAATCACCAAAAATCTAGATATGCTTAATATGCTTCTTTAAGGCCAAGCTTATCAGTAATTTCAAAGCAAATAACTCTGCAAAGTTATTTGTCCCTACCCCCAAACCAACTTTAAAAGTGATATAATGATCAGCTTTAAGGAAAAGAATACCCCCAACACCACACACTTTAGGATTCCCCATAGCAGAATCATCAAAAAAACCCCAAGACTTATTTCTATCAATAACTTCCTCCGAGATGATTCTAATTTTCAAAACAGTTGTTTCCATAGGGTAAGAATATAGTAAAGCCAAACTATAAGCTACAACCTGCGCAGGAGATGTGGAAACATTGTCAAAACAGCTCCGGTTTCGAGATTTCCATATAAACCATAATACTATGAGGGGTAAAGACCTGATATTTTTTACTTAAGACCTGAAGACCCAGTTCTTCAAACAGATAATAATATTGTCTCCAACCCACAAATTCTGTAAATTGACCTTATCTTCAATCTCCTGCCAAACAGATTTAGTAAAAGGACAATCAACCCTTATATGTTGATTTGATTCAATATCACTTTTACATAAGTAACAACGACCCGGACCTTCCCATCCCCTTCTATTAAGTAGATCCCAAGTAAGGGCTTTCCCTGAAAAAAGAGACCAACAGAAAATCTTAGACTTGAGAGGACACTTCAAATGCCAAAACATATTCCACCACCAAGCACATTCCCTTTCACTCTATTCCAGAATCAAATGCATGTATCCACATTTAGGTGTATACTTACCAGTTTTAGCTTGGTTCCAAATAAGTACATCCACCTCATTTCTAAGTCTGATATGACTGGATTTAAGAATGTTCGGGTATCCATTCCAAGCATTAATATCCATAATCTCAACTAGACCTAGATCATTTGAGCTTAACCAACCTTGTTCCATAAAGAAATTCACAGAGAATGTTCCAACATCTTTTAAAAAGAAATAACCCACATCATGCAGAATATCAATCAGATGAGTGGGTAAGCAATGGCACCATTTGCAACCTATCCAAGGTTCCATACCAATACGAACATTAGCTCCATTCCCAATCTTCCAAACCAGAAAATCAGCAATAAGATGAAAAAAACAAATCACGGATTTCCAGCAAATGGAAATACCTGATTTCTTTTTGTCCTTTTCTCTAATTCAATCCAGCAAAGTGAGAGGCCAAATATATTTCTGAGTGACAATCTGAACCCACATCCCTGAGCCATGAATTATATTGCAAACACTTTCAGCTTCCAAAGCTTTTGCAAATAGAGCAAGAACCTTTAAACCCCAACCACCCAAAGATTTTGGATTTGCCAAAACCTTCCATGAAATTCATGGCAAACCAGAAGAGGTCCCATCACCACTAGACCATAGAAATTTAAAACAAAGTTTTCTGATTTTCTCAATAATCCCCACAGGGATCCAGAAGTGCATCCAGAAAACAGCCAGAGCTTCAAGAACCGACTTGATCAAAATAAGCTTGCCACCCCTAGACAGCCATCTGTAACTCCAATTCTTTATACGCTTTTCAACTTTAGCAATAAGCCAATCCCAGTCTTTTAGTAAATATCTACAAGTTTTTAAATAAAAACCAAGGTATTTCATGCCACTGTCAATCTTTAGAAACTTATATGAAAAAATGTTTTGCAAGGATATTACCTCTGCTTCGTCAAGCCTAGAATAATAACAATATGATTTGTCCTCATTAATCAGCATCCCTGTTGCTTTAGAAAAGTCCATCAAAATTTCATACAGCATTGATAAAGACTGAGCTAATCCATCAGTGATCATAACAATATCATCAACAAAAAGTACATGAGTCAAAGAAATTTCATTTCCAAAGGAAATACCCCTGAAAAAACCATTGTTTTTAGCAAACAACAGTGCCATGCTCAAACCTTCAGCAACAACAAGAAATAACAAAGGTGCCAAAGGACAACCCTGTCTAAGTCCCTTTCCAGACCGGAAAAAACTAGAAGCCACACCATTTATCAAAACAGAGAAAGGGACAGAGGTAAGACTGCTCATAACCCAGGAAATAAAGGGTACCCCAAAACCCATTTTGGTTAAAATAACCCTTAAAAAAATCCAAGTGACCCTATCATATGCTTTAGACAAATCAATTTTCAAAACCACAGACTTTAAACCTTTTGTATGGATGGTATGAATGCCTTCCTGAATAGCACCCACTGCATCATGAATTTGTCTACCCAGAAAAAAACCAAACTACTCAAAAGATATATATCTCCCCAGAACCTTCTTGATCCTTGTAGATAATATCTTACAAATAATCTTATAGCTGAAATTGCATAATGATATAGGTCTGAAGTCATCAAAAGTCATAGGACAATCAGTTTTTGGAATCAAAACTATAAAGGTTGAATTAAGAACTGCTGGGATTTTACCACTCTTCCTAGAGTCCTCAATGACCCTTAACAGATCCAATCCCATCACATCAAAAAATTTCCTATAAACCTCTACGGAGATCCCATCCGAAACAAGGCTCTTATCATTTTTGCATAGGGCTAGAATAGACTTGATCTCATCCAAGGAAACAGGTCTAATAAGATCAACATTTTCTTCAACAGAAACAAAAGAATGAAAGTTTCCATAAATTTTTAAAAGTTCAGAAAGATTAAGATTCGAATCAGCCTGAAAAAGTGACTCAAAATGATAGACAGCAGCCCCAGCAATGTCTTCAAAACCCTCCACCATGTTTCCCTTATCATCTTCAATCTTCCATATAGAGTTTAAGTTTTTCCTTTGATTTGCAAATTTATGGAAAAATGGTGTGTTATCATCCCCAACAAGCAACCAAATTGCCCTACTCTCTTGTCTAGCCTCATGTTCTCGATCCAAAAGTATTTTCCTCTTTCGAGATTCCAAATCTATTAAAACTGCCTTATCCTCCTCAGACGAGAAGCCGAAGCCACACTTATGTGAAAAAACAAAAAGCATAATTTCAATTTCCACTAATGCTCTGAACTCCATCTCCTTTTTCTTGACTGACCATGCAATTGAAACATCTTTAATTCTCTTAAGATTTGAAGAAAAATGATTAGCAAGAGAAGCTTGAAGGTTATCCGAATAAACCACCCAGGTTTCATGCAATAATTTAACCAACTCATCATTCTCAAGCCAATGTGAATTGAACTTGAAAGGACTATTCAGCTTGATCCCTCTGTTCAAAATCTTTAAAAATACAGGATGGTGATCAGACTCACCCCCACTTCCCACCCATTGACTGTAAAAATAATCAAAATCAAGCATATCTGCTGAGAAAAGAAACCTATCCAATCTTTTGTTGATATTTTCAGTCCCAACTCTTCTATTAGTCCAAGTAGGAAGCAAAACTGATGGTATGATATCCACCAAACCATAATTCTCCAAAGATTTAGAAAAAAAAATCAGAAAGGGGATCCATCCTAGCCCTATTGCCCCAGATTTCAGATAAACCAATGGAAAAATTCAAATCCCCTCCGAGGATTAATTTTTCACATTTAAGACAATCTAAATTCATAAGAAAAGTCCAGAAACCTTCTCTATCATTGTAAGGACCATAGATATTGGCCAAACACACTTCCATATTAAGTTATATAGAGAAAACACATGCACAGAGTCCAGAACCCACCCCCCATGCATTCAGTAGATGAAAGAATCTAGACTTCCAACCTAACAGAAGACCTCCAGATTTACCACGAGCATCCAAGGATAAAAAAGTCCACCCCTTCAACATATTTTCCAATTCAACCACTAACACTTGCCCTATTCCCATAGATTCTTGTAAAAAAAGTACATCGACATGTTGATCTTCAACAAGTCTGCAAACCACTAGTTTTTTAGGTTTACTAGCCAAACCTCGACAATTTAGGGTCATCAAAAGCATTAAGTAACCAAAACAGGGGTCTACAATGCTCTAAGTGCCCCATTAACTCGAGTCCGATCATTCTGCTTCAAAGGTGGACCAACCGAGCTCAAACCCATTGAACCATTACTCACTTCAAAGCTAGAAAAACCAGGTTCTTTCTCATGAAATTTAGTACAGGATCTGAGAAAATACCCAGTTTTACTACTAGTCTTAACAGGGGAAATAAATCCCATATCCCTTAAAGGAGGAGTAAACATAAAACCCTCATCTGATATACCATCATTTACCTTCGCATCGGACAAAGTAAGAGGTTTAAGGGTCTCAATACCAGAAATATCAGATTCCTTACAAGAAATATCAAAACCCTCAGCCCTAGTTTGTGCAGAGACAATCCCCACTTCATCAAAAACAGCAGTCATCACAGGTTTTTTTACTCTCCAAGCAAAATTTGATTTAAGAATATCATTATAATTCTTTTTCAAATGACAATTAGAAACCAAATGGCCATAACTGTGACACTGGTTACATTTAAATAGAATCTCAATATAATCGAGAGATTGGTTAAATACAGTATCCCCAATCCTTATATCAATATCTCCTGCTAAACCCTTGCGGAGATCTAGTAAAGGCAAAACCCTCCCCACGCAACAAACTCCAAAATCTAAAAAGGAAAGATCAGCTTCCAAAAAGGATCCTAGGGTATTCCCAATTAGTTTAAAAAATTCCTCAGACCAAAGCTGAAAGCGTAAATAAGGTAATTTAGCCCAAATAAACATTGAATTGTACCTCTTGATCCACGAATCAAACATTGGAGTCCACCTTTTGAGCATCAAGCCTGAGAGGTTCCATTTCCACTTCCCCGCCAAAATACGAGCAACATCCACCTCATATTTGAATTTGAAAGCCAGCCAACCCTTCGGTAGAACAAAAATATCAGGCACAGAGATATTCTTCCAAGTGCCAAGAACCCATGTCTTCAAACCATCAGGTGAGACCCAGCGCCCTCCAAATCTCCCAACCAGAGTTAGTGTGTTGGTAAGCACTATTTGATTTAAAGTAATATCCTCACCAGCCACCAGAAGCGGAAGGTCAATTTTACGCACCAGTTTAATCTTTCTCTTATGGACAGGCTGTGACCGAGAAAAATCCTAATCCTCCGATGGTCTATGCATATGGGAATCAATCTTAGCGGGTAAACTACTAGCTCCATTAAAGCCCCCGAAAGAGAACCCGTCAAAACTAGAATCCAAACCTTCGACCAAAACCTCAGACACAAAACCTTTATCCAGACTAAGATCATAACCCAAATCCTCCAAATCAGCATTATCAACAACAAACCCTAAACCTGAATCCTGGCCCATAGGACAATCCACTGCCCTATGCACATCCTCAACATGTGATATTACAGGAATATCTCCAACAAAACCCTCATTTCCAACAAAGCTTGGTTCAGAAAATGTAGAGGATTCATAATTATTTATCTGTTGAGGTGAAGTCTCATCACCTGACTAAGAAACCACCGCCTTATCACCAACAAGAACCTTCATCACCCGAGGGTTCGGCATCGGGACCGACTGATCAGCAGGAGAAAAAACCATAACTCCTACATCTCCTCTCACAATCTGTAAATTGGACTCGCACGGATCAATCATGTCCTCCTCCAGAGAACGTGCAGAATACCTTCGACCAGAAGAACAAGCCAAATTCTAGTGAGATTTAATCGACACAACTACACAAAATGATAAAGATAGCTTCCCAGGACTATCCTCCTTAGAGGGCTTCAAACCCGCTTATCTACACAGAAACGGAGCCTCCCTCACCATAACATGATTCGGAACTGAGACATTACTAACCTCTGGAGAGAAGACCGTGGCTCCCACTGCTTCATTAACAGGGAAAAATGTTGAAAAACCGGCCGAAATAATATTTGAATCCGCCACCCGAAACCGAGTAATGACTCGCCGTCCCTTGGGTGGAGTCCGAGCCAACGACTTAAGTGCTCGTAATGACATAAATCAAAACAAACAGATCACATAAAAACCCTACAAAAGTCAATAAAGGGGAAAACAAAAAACGTAAGCAAAGATACGCCACTCCCCGGCCATCTGTCTGAATGGAAAAACGCCTCCCATCACTTCACAAGTACACGAAGATCCCAAGACATCTAGGTCAGATCGTGCCTTAACTCTGTTCACCACGCCCGAGGTCACGAAAAATCTACCACCCTAGAAAAAAGAAACAGACCAGTCTCACAAAACTTACCTCATAAAGACACGAAACTCACGGCTATCAAGACTTAATTCCGATCACCGAAAACCCCTAAAACTCCGATCACCGCATGAAAAAAGATCACCGCAAGAATTACGTTCTGCGCTGTCAAGCATTTCCAAGGGAGTACGTTCATAAAGAAAAAGAACACCGCAAGAATTACCTTCTGCGCTGTCCAAATCTCAAAAACACCGCAAGAACGAAGATCCCCTTGTATTTCACGTGCTCAGAACTTGAGCACGAGGCGGCCTTCTTCGCCGATAATTTTCTATTCCCTAATGGTTCTCTCATTTCTTTATTAGTTAAAGTATGCTTTATGCTATTCTTTTCCTCTCATCATTCAAACATACTTTGCCTCTTTCAAACAATCCCAAGGCTTCTCATTATTCGCTCTTACTGACAAACCCAAAGCTTTTCAACTTCTTGGATATAATATTCAACGTCGCTTTTCAACTTATTACATATATTCAACGATTGTTTCGTTGAGTTATCACATTCATTCTCTCCAATCTCACGCTCCAATCCCCCACTGCTTTACTTTGTCCCAGTAATTCCCATTCTGTCTCTCTCTGCTATCAACTATGGAAGCGGATTTGGGTCTGGAAGTGGCGACCAAAGTCACAGACGCCATTATTGCTTCGGTTATCCGAAAGTTGACCGATGTTATTGAGTTGGAAGGAAACCTCCAAATTCTCGATACTGATTTTACTACTATGCAGGGCTTCCTACTCGATATTCGCAGCCAGTTCCAAGATCAGCAGAAGACCCTCCCCGTATCTGTGGAAAGATTGACAATACCCTTCGAGATGCCAAAGATTTGATGGAGCGGGCCAAACGACATGGAGAGCGAGCGTGGTGTCTCCGCTGTTGCTGCCTCCTTTGCAACCTCAACATCCCCACGCAAATTAGAGCTTTGAAGGCCAGATTTGACAGCCTATTTCAACAGCTTGAAAGGAACTTTTCAATATCTGCCCATACTACACAGATTGTGTCGGCCGCAGAGCTTCAGGCAGACCTGCTTCTTCAACCTGTGCCAGTCTCCGGTTTCATAGGCTCAGCCATTCGATCTGCTCAGGATCAGCTGCACACGTGGCTCACCGAACCTCATTGCCAAGCTCGCCTGATCGGCGTCTATGGCATGGCGGGTGTTGGTAAGACGTCCTTGCTAAAAGTCATCTACAACACCTACAAGAAGGAGGTCAGTGGTATCTTTGATTTCGTTTTGTGGTTTACTGCTTCTCAGAACTTTCAGATTAAGGAATTGCAGGCTTCCATTGCTAAAGAACTCAAATTAAATCTGGAGGAAACTTCTACTATTGAAGAAAGGAAGATGCGATTGTATGCATCTCTCCAAAATAAAAAATTTCTTCTAGTATTGGACGACGTCTGGAGTCCAGTCGATCTGGTAAACGAAGTGGGTGTTGCATTTGGCAATCATAAGCGTAGCAAAATCATAATCTCCAGTCGCAGCAAAGAGGTGATAGGAACGATGGGGGAAATTGAGTACTCCAGGAACATATTGCCCTTGTCCACAGAGGAAGGCTGGGAGTTATTTAGAAGGGGAGCTTTTGTAAATGGGGTTATCCCCGAGAATAACATAGAGGAGAGTATAGCCAGAGAAATTGCCGGGGAGTGCAAAGGTTTGCCGCTGGCCATAAATGCAGTGGCTGCAGCGTTGCGATGGAAAAAGACGAACGATGAATGGAGTCGTGCTCTGATTATGATGAAGAATGCAGATCCTGCTTTTCCAACCACTCATAGAACTGTTGATGCAGAGCTCTATCAAAAGTTACGATGGAGTTATAATGATTTGTCCGATCGTAATCTACAGATTTGTTTTCTGTATTGTGCTGCCTATCCCGAGGATGCAGACATTCGTGTGGAGGGCCTGGTGCAAATGTGGAGGGGAGAAGGGCTGGTCAGTCAAAGAGGAACAACTTATCTGATCGATATTGGGCGCCAGTACATAGATGTACTGGTAAACAGGTGCTTGGTTCAGTATTGTGATATTGCAGGTTCTATGCACAGGTGGTTGAAGATTCATGATGTCCTGCGTGACATGGCAATATACATCGGCCAAAAGGAGGAGAACTGGCTATTTGCAGCGGGGCAACATCTACAAATTTTCCCTGGTCAAGAAGAGACTCGGGATTGCAAGAGAATATCAATTTTTGGAAACGATATTCATGATCTACCTATGAATTTTAGATGCCCGAAACTTGTGAGTTTGGTGTTAGCCTCCAATCAAAATTTGAGAGAGGTTCCAGAAGGATTTCTCTCAAACCTTATGTCTCTTAGGGTTCTTGATCTGTCTCGAACCTCAATAAGTTCACTGCCAACATCAGTAGGGCAACTGGAACAGGTGGAGCTTATAATCTTGAGATGGTGCACCTTACTCAAAGATTTGCCTAAGAGCATATGCAATCTTCATCGTCTCCAATTTTTAGATCTTGGACACTGTCACGAGCTACAATCATTGCCCACTGGGATAGGGGAGTTAAAAAATCTCAAGCATCTTAATTTGCACTTTTGTGATAGCTTAATGGAAATTCCACACGACATCTTTCAACTCATTTCACTTAACAAACTGTTTTTGCCGTGGCATTCTACTGCAACGAGTATAGAGGATCTGGCAAATCTCTCAAATTTGATGGAGCTCAAGGTTGCTTTAAAGCCACAAATGGAACTAGGTACACTGGGTACAGTGGATCTTTGGCCGGGGATGAGAAGGTTGTCCTTAAATTTCAAACATGATACAGATACAGATGACGCAGCGGAGGATTTTCTTATTGGGAGAATCAAGAATATGAAGAAGTTGGAGAAACTATATTTAATGAATTATGGAGGGGTGACTTTACCAAATTCAATTTGTCAGTTTCAAAATATGAGGTCTTTATGTTTGACGGCATGTTGCCAACTCAGGGAGCTCCCTGCCATGGAGATGGGGAATGGAAATGCACCTGATCCCTTTCCAGTTTTAGAGAAGATGGAACTAAGATTTCTGTCAAAATTTGAGAATATCATAAGATCATCTAGTGTGCGCAGTGAAAGAACAATGCTCAAACTTGAAAGCTTGGACATAGAGGATTGCCCATTCGCAAAGAATTTGCTGTCGTCAGTGGAGAAGCTACCCAATCTGAAAAAAGTGATTATACGCTCGTGTGATGAGCTGAGAGAATTGGACTTTAAGAGAGGGGATTTTCCAGTGTTGGAGAGTTTGGTTCTATCCTCGTTAAGGAAGTTGGAGAGTATATCGGGACCATTTGGTTTTTGGAGGGAAGGAACATTGCCCAAACTTGAAGATTTGAGAATAGTACGCTGTCCATTATTAAGAAGTTTGCCATTAGGAATGGATAAACTGCCTCACTTGAAAAGGATTAATGGAGAATTAGGTTGGAAAGATGATAGTAAGAAAACTAATCTTTCTCTATCTTAGTCTCCTCACTTTGTACGCATGATTATATTTTAATATATTTAAATTATATATATATGTTTTTATTTACTATGAAAATAATATAAATTTATTATAATTGTAGGAAATTCAAAATGTATATATAATAAAATTGGTAAATGTTATATAATTCCAAATTTAGTCTCCTCACATTGTACGCATGCTTATATTTTAATATATTTAAATATTATATATATATTTATTTACTATCAAAATAATATAAATTTATTATAATTGTAGGAAATTCAAAATGTATATATAATAAATTTGGTAAATGTTATATAATTCCAAAATTATATATTCGGTATGTTGGTATGTTGGTTGTTGTTGTTGTTATAATAAAGTTTAAATAAAAATTTATATTAAAAGTTTTTTTATTATAAGATATAAATAAAATATTTTTTTTTAATTTCTCAATATTTATATTTCATGAAAATTTTATGTTATTAAAACTTTTAAATAAAAATATTAAATAACTTTTAATTATATTATTAAATAAATATTTAACAAAATTCATTAAATTTTTTGAAAATTACTTTGTATATAATTAAAAATTGATTTATTTTTCCAAAAAAATTATGAAAAATATTAATTTTATCTCCTAACATATTATATGCAAAATCAAAAGACATTCCTCCATTTGTGGATATTTTGACATAGTTACACATTGAATCTATTTTTTAGTTAGAAAATGAAATGTCCGAAATCCACCAAAGCTTAAAAATGAACTTCTTAAAAGTTGGGATGATTAGGGCCTAAGTATAACTAGAAAATGAATGGAAGCACAATAATACCAACTCTCAACGCAACAATTACTCAAGGGTTAATAGAAAAAGAAACAATCAAATATTAACCTCGACACAATATTAGTGGAGTTTCTATGACCGAAGCTATGTCTTACTCTCATATTTCTATGGGGTGAGTGAAGCCTAATTTCTATGGGGTGGGTGAAGCCTAATTGACAGAGTTACAAATCAACTATCACAATTAACCTAAGATCTTAATCTTTCTTTCATGGAGTTTGAGAATGGGAGGAAGAGAGGAGAATACCCCTTGTAGCCTTGAAGTTTGATGAAGTTTCTTGATAGCTGATATTGCAACCCTTTGAATCTCCTTCACACATTCAAATCTAACCACAAAACATTCTTCCTACTATTCTACCAAACAATCTTTAAGAAATTCAAGTTAGATCTAGTTGCCTACAAATTCAAATTCGAAATAAAACTTGGAGGGAAACCATTGAACAAGAATTGGGGGAAAAACCACGGGGGTTCACTCAATGAACTTGTTACATAGCACGATGGTTCAAAGGATATTAAAGAATATCCCCAACTTCACTAAATATCAGTAAACACCTCCTAAAATTATATTGTTGAACCCTCCTCCAAATATATATTTCCAATTAAGAAAACCCCTTGTTTCACCAAATATTGTAGGGATCCATTTTTACCAATTCATTTTTAACACCCCTTTTATATCATATTGCCAAATTTGAAGCTCAAATGCAAACAATGATGAATCTGAGGCACACATCATATCTCATCATGCAAAGGAACAAAAACTAGTTCTAGTGTTTATGCCAACAAATAAATATGCATGAACTACTACATTATGAATTGAACATCTCTTTGATCTTTCTCCCATAACACAAAGTTGGTTAATTGATAATAGTTGAGCACTTAAGAAACCAAGACTAATATGTATCCAGTACATTATTGGAGTTATAAATCCAATCCACAATTTGGAGGTCATTCCTTAGCAGCAGTTATGAGTGATATGAATCCATCCCATAATTTAGAGGTATGAATCTAGCCCGTGATTTGGGGGTTATTCCTTACAATAAACTAAGACTGATATGAATCCAACTCATGATTTGGAGGTATGAATTGAGCCCATTATTTCGAGGTATGAATCCATCCCATGATTTGGAGTTTATTACTCATCCCACCCAAATAAATTAACCCCCAATATTTATATTACTATGTCAAATTAAAAAAACCCCTTAAGGCAATATATTTTTGAAGTTTTTAGGAGTATTCAAACCCACAATATGAATGGACGTGATATGATATTGCATTGATAGTAAACCCCCCGTGGGAAAAACTAAATTCATTCATATTAGATGCAAATGAAAAAATAATTACAATCCTTGAAGGTGTCTTCCTTCTCATTTTATTAGATATACTCCTCTACCATCCATTCCCTTGATGCCCAAAATTCTTTGCAGTAGAAAAACCATTTTTAGCCATTAGAGGAAATTTAGGGTCTAAAATGGGCCTTATAAAAAACTGTGCCATGGAAAACCAATAGAATTTCAATCTCTTTGGTCAACCATTATGGTTGAGTTGGACACATAATGCTTATGTGTCATATTCTTATTTAACAATAACTAACTCCATATCAACCTCACCTTGGTTAAGTTCTTGAAAAGATCACCTCAAAATAAGATAAATAAATTTTAACTAATAGATATAGAATATTTTATTTGATCACTACTTCCAACTCCTCTAAAACATAACCTTCTCATTAATTAAAATTAAAATTGTAGTGGAAGCATTTTGAAATACTAATAACATTTATTAATCAATTTTTTTAAAAGAAAACTAAATAATATTTAATTTTAAATAGACTTATCTTGAAATACTAAATAAAAGATATTTAGTATTTTTAATATTATTAAATAATATTAAAAAATAAATATATTTAATTATTACATCCAAAAATAAATAAAACATTTAAATACTAACAAAATAAAAAATAAAAACTATTTTCAATGTTACTAAAATAAAATAAAATTTTATTTTACTTTTTTTCTCTTTTACCTACCTACCCATTAAACCACAATTTTTATTTATGTTAATATAAAAAATAATACAAATATACATAGTTTATTTTTTTTATTTTATGTGATTCAATATTTTTTATATGAATTAATATAAAATTTATACTAAAAAATAATAGTGATTTTTTTTTAATACTATTATAAGTATATTTTTCATTATAACTAAATATATTTGAGTTTTACATTTATTAAATATATAAAATAATGGCCAACTCATTTAAAAAAATAATAATATAAAATTCAAAAGTTTCCTATCATTTATTATGTGTGCACAAGAATCTAAATATTTCATTAATATTTTTAACAAATATCTCTTAACTCTACATTAACTCAATATAGTTGTCAACTACCATTAATGAGATGATTTAGGTTGACTTTCATTAGATTTAATCTGACATGACATATTTGTAGTGTGAGGTGGCTTTTTTTTTTTTTTCTTAGGAGGCCCATTTTAGACCCCAAATTTCCTCTAATAGGCTTCAATTCTTCCAGCATGCCTTTACTCTCACTTTTTGTCCTTTACTTCACCTCATATGTCTTTCTTATATAGCATTGGGATTTGTGTATTCAATTACTAAACATGAATGTTGGACTAAACTTTTTCAAATATTTTTATTATTTTCATCAAAAACCCATTTTTCATTGTCACGACAATTAATACACATGTTATGAATTATTTCCACTATAGGAGTTATAAAAACTAGGTTTTGGCGCTTAAGTGGTCATGGAATTGGTCTCTCTAGAGAAAATTTTGTCTCCAAACATTTCTTCCTTCGTGAAAGTAGTGGTCATATGAGAGATTACATAGGGGCGTCGCTAACAGATCAATATTATAACACGTTCGTTCATATTGGGGGTTAAAAAATTAAAAAATTTCAAAAATATATTGACTTTATATTAAGGGTATAAAGGCCTATATTATATAATATATAAATACCCCAATCTAGTGGGGAATTTTTTATTGCAAACGAGCCACAAACAAGCCATATGCATAGGGTTTTCCACGTGTTTTCGCGGAGGGAGCAATGGTAGTGTTGCAAATGGTTTTTTGCAACTTAGATTTCTAAGTGATCGAGCAGGAACTGGAGGATGAGTTCAAAGTATATGGTGTTTCACATAGGTGAGTTTATCATTCCAGCACTATGATTATCATTTTACACTGCTTTGAATCATGGCTTTAGCTATCTTTCCAGTTAAATGGGTTTTGTCGAGCACTTAGGGTTTTTGTTTTTCCATTTGGTTGTTTTTTGCGAATGTTGTTTGTCTATATTTTGAATTTTGTGTAGTGTGCAATGCTTGCAATGAAACATCTCTATAGAACCCATGTCATCTCGTCCCATGTTCCCCTAAGCTCAATATGGGTTTCTGCAAAATCTTTCAATCTCTGAATTTCTAGCAGCACAACTGTCCCTAAATTTGGCTTGTCCTTGCATCGCAAATAAGAACAATTCAATGCAAGTTCAGATAGCTTTTGGGCTTCCTCGACAAGCCAATCTTTAATATTTTGATAAAAAAAATCACTAAAATTTCCCTTCTCCATAGGTATAATTTCAATAAGATATGTAAGGACCTCTCGTGATTTGGCAATTAATAATTGCAAAAGAAAAACTCCAAGAGCATAAAGATTAGATTTTTTTCAAGTGTCCCAGTCCTTTGATGCTTTGGAATAGGGGTCGATGTAGTAGAATGTTCATGCGATTCATGTGTGTCTACACCGTGTAATGCTTCATGTGACAATTGGGGGGACAAGATTGGCTATACCCACAACACCAATTTTTCTTGTGAAGTTTTTATCCAACAATATATTAGCTGGTTTTAGGTCTTCATGAACTAAGGGATCGAGCTTGGAAGGGTGTAAGAAGAATAATCCATAGGTCACTTTCCAAGCAATTCTAAAGTGCACAAACCCTGAAAGAGGTGGTGTGGCTCGCTTTTAAAAAACTTGATCCTCTAGATTGCCATCTGCCATGTATTCATACACTAAACACATTGATTCAGCACAAGATCCAAGCAACAAAATGAAAATATACACACATAATGAGAAATTATGACGATTTTTATGCCGAGTATGCTTTGAAATATAGATTCTCCTTGAAGTTGTTTAAAATAGATCCTATGGAGAAGTTTAGTGGCTAGTTTTTTTCCCAACCAATTTCCCCTATTAATTTTACTTGGAATTGTTAATATGTCCATAAAATAGATACATCAAAATCATATGGCCTAGAAAAAACATCAGACTTTGTAGTTTACATGTTTACAAAATAGTATTTGGCCCTCTGTTATATATTTGCAGAATAATGAGGGTTTGGTTGGCATTATATTCCATTGGATTTTCTACTTAGAGAGGGTACATGAAAACTTTGAAACATGCAATGTATATCTCCCTATGCAGGTAGCTAATCATAACATATATTCTGCAATACCATCCCTTGCAATGGTTTTGGATATCTAGAAAGATGCTTAAAAGATAACCTGCACCTGACACTATATCTTGTTATGCAAGTATCATTGTTAAATTTATGATGGAAAAATATAAGCTGCAGATGAAGCTATATCACTTTATTCGAGTAGCTTCGTCCACTCTCTCCCAATGAATTTTCTCTACCTTATTCTACTCATCATCACATTCTGAAAAGTCTAGAAATCTTACTTTTAGAACTTAAGATACCGAAGAAGCCTACAGTTTCGAGACTGTTAGAAATTAATATATTATTAGTTCTCAAATGGCATTCATTTAACGCAAGCATTATTCGATGCCATATTTTGTCCATTATTGTCATCGGCACTTGCTATGCCTCCTTTATTCAAGCCTTCTACAATTTTCTTGGTTTCGTCTTCAGCTTCAATTCTTGCCCTTTTTACCAAATGGCAATGTTCATCGAGGTTAAGTTTCCTTGCCTTGATCAGCATCCTTTTCTTTCGATGATCTACTCCAGATAATACTTCAAGAACATTTTCTTCTTTCGTGCAAATATTTATCTTTATTTGATTATCTTATCTCTCTGGTAGAGTTGATAACCCTGAATTATGTTTCTTCAAGAGCTTTCTTTTCTTCTTCATAATGGAATTCTGATGCAAAGAAGTGTTTGGAACAACCCTAACTTCATTGTATTTAGTCACAAATGTAGAAAGCACATGATCTTTGATATTAGGAACATAATTTCATGAATATTTTCAAAATATTTTTCACCCTTCAAATTTTCTTTACAGTTTGAAACTTGAATGCTCTCTTCAGTGTTTCTATGTTTAAAAGATTAAAAATTCCTGACAATGTTATCTATCATTGTTTTTCTATTATCTAGGAACTCACTTTCAGGAACTAATCAAGAACCTCTAATTTCTTTTTCCATTCTTTTCCTTTACTAACCAAACTACTTTTCACTCATGGTTTACTTTGAAATAATGCATGTATCTGGTGATTGTATCCTAATTTCTTTAAGATAAGAAGAAAAATTCAAAATATTGTCTCCATCATTATGAATATTTCTTTCACTCTTTGATGACCTTTTAAAATCTATCTTTGTTGTCTTCAACTCTGGCTCAATTATTAAAGATACTGCACCAGAAACATCAAACCTCAAATGG
The DNA here is from genome assembly GCA_001517045.1 of Pseudotsuga menziesii. Lineage (NCBI taxonomy): Eukaryota > Viridiplantae > Streptophyta > Pinopsida > Pinales > Pinaceae > Pseudotsuga > Pseudotsuga menziesii. Next base: position 116,927 of record LPNX010944455.1, read on the forward strand.
TTCTCAAAATGGCTTGTAGGCACTGCACCAACAACATCAGACCTCAAATGGTCCTCAAAATGGTTGTAGGATTCTTTATCTTTAGTATGGACCTCATATTGCTAGATTTAGATGTTGATCATGAACTGTGATTTTCAATCCCAACCTAAACTGAATTGAGCATCTTCCCTTCTTTCTTATCAGACGATATCAGGGATGTAGCAAGATTTTTCTTATTCTCACCTACCCCATGTGTCTTTTTCCAATTTTCCTACCCATGTACTTCCCTCTTAATATCATGTTTCTAGGCAAAAGTCTCATAATGCATTTGATTAGATGTATCTTTTTGCATTTTCAACGTTTCATGTGACTCATTAGTTGCGTCTTGGATTTTATCATTTTTTGTAAACTGTACTTTCTCTCCAGAATCCTTTAAGCTTTCATCAATACATGATCTGGATTTCCCATGATCAATATCTATCATAAATTCCTCTTTCTCTGTACCTTTATCTATGGCATAAACTGTACTTTCTTTGCAAAATCCTTTAATCTTACATCAATACATTATCTGGATTTGTTGAAGCCTAAATAAGTAAAACAACATACCTACTCCCCAGTACTGAATGCAGTAGATGCTTGCATAGTTAATGCTTCTTGTCTATCAAAGAGTCATGTTACCTTTCTTTCCCAAATAGGCTCCTCTACATTTATTCTGAAGCCATGGTTCACCTAATGAAAGTAGCGCCAAAAAATACCGTTGGTGTCTTCTGGATTCATAGCACATTGTGCATCAATAAGCATCATAGAAAAAATGTAAACTTGGTATTAGAAAGAGCTAAGATATTACACAATCTGCAAAATGGACCATAGCAAGGTAAATCCTCCTTTGTGATGTCAGAGTAAAAAGGATGCCTGTTTGGATCTTTGATTTCTTCATGTACCTTCAGAAATTCACTTTATACATAGTCCTTGTACCCTAATGTAATATTCAGCAACTGATTTCTTGTTTCCGATGTAGGAATAGTGAGTAGGAAATTATTGCAGAGAGAGACCACCTCCACTCAATTGCTAATTCACGAGTCTAGTTGTTTTCATCCCTTCAATTATGAGATAGAAATCTATCCATACTAGAGAGCAAGAGAAATCTCTAGGAACTGAAACTTTTTCTTGGGTAGTGGAATACCTTTAATTTAGTTTTAAATGTAGACAACTAATGTTCAAGCTATATCTGATATCATGGACAAGTGAAGCCAAGTGGTATACTAACTAGGGGTTCTAAGAACAAAAAAAATGGTTTTATAGATAGGTTATGAGAAACATTTAGTCGATCATCACAGTCTAGTCATAATGTGTTTGAAATAATTAGCAAAGTACTTCCATTTACAATCATTTTTTGAGAAATAGACATTTTTTGTGGATGTATTAAGCTCAAATATTTGGGAATGGTTTTTGTCAAGGTCTCAATTATGAATTTTTTATGTGAATTGTTATAGTATTTATATATATGCAAAGGATTATTAGTACATGATGTAATTGGCTCTAAATTCTCAAAAATGAAAGTATTTCAATCAACAATAGTGAATCCATTCATGCTTCTCACAACAATTTTTCTAGACCATTCCTTTTGTCTTTGATGAACAGAAAGTGGTTGATAAAGAGGATGATGTATACCATTTCATAAGCTATTTACTAGTTGATGGCACTCTATATGAGTTAGATGGGTTGAAAGGAAGGCCCATTAGTTTTGGACAATATAATGAAGTTTGACATAGGTTGGAATGGTTAAAGCAAACATGGCATGGGCATGATGTATTGTCTAATCCTCATACAACAATCAAAATGAGTCCTAGGCACATTCCTTGATGACCTTGACATATGTTATGCTCCTAACAAGCTAATTAATTTATCTGGGATATTTCTGGTTAGTTCTGGTATTTGTTAGCCTCAAACAACAATAGAAAAAATATGTCCCAACCTTCAAAAAACCATAAGTCAACCAAATCCAAGTTTTAGTGTGTTCTGGGTACAATTTTGACAAGATGGTAAAGTGGATAAAACTCAGACATGGGCACTTTTGAGAATGAGTATTATTAGTAAACAATCAATATTTGAGAAATAAATCCTTGTTGTTGGGCACACACTAGGCCCCAAAAGCAATTCTCAGCCCTATTTGACCCCCTAATCAACAATGATATAATTTTGGGCTAACTTTGAGGACAAACCTGTGCATCGAAAGGAAATTTTAGGAAATATAAGTGCTTCTATGGACTATATCAGTAGCAAGAACCATTTCTTCTTGAATTTGGAAAACCCTTCAACCTCAAATCAACCATATTCATTTCACCATGACCCTGATGCATTGTCCTGTGTGTGATGGGCTATGAGATTCTTCCATCTACAATTCTAGTATCTAACATGTTTTATATTTTCCGATTGTATTTCCACCTATGGTATTAGTAAATCATTCTCTATAATATATTTCGATTTTGATGACATTAAATCACTGTGGGAAAATTGCAATTTATGGTTCTAACTTATACACTTATATTTTGTGTATTGAATATTTTAATTTTTTTGTGTTTGATCATCATTTGACACTTATATTGATATAGTAACTAGATGTATCCATATGAATTAAAGAGATATCATCAAAGGAGTGTTCTACACCCAACACCAACTTCATTATTGGGGCTCTCAGAACATTTTCAATTATGCTTATGCTATTGGCCCAATTCATCGAAAGCTTGGAATCTCCAAAGACTTTCAGATGATTGTGTCTTGTTTCTTTTGTTGTCTTCATCAAATCTAGAGGGCATAAACTTAGCTCTGTTGTTGGTTCACATGTCCTGCCTTTGATTTTGGAATGTCCCGTGTCGGATAATTGTCGCAACATGTCTTGTTTCCGAGAATCATGTGACTTGGCTTAAAAGCTGATCAACTGAACTTTTTTTCACAATCCACTAATTGTATAACTTGGTAATTTAATTTCATATATTAAAACATCTCTATACCTCAGTATTCTCAAGAAATGTCCTTGCTCATGATGAAATATGTTTTGGTCTAATAATTATGTAAAATTTCATGTCAAAAGTGTGAAAATTTACAAGTTACAAGTAAATAGAATCAGTTCTGAAGATGGGAGGATTGTTTAGTTTTCTGGGAATATGTACAGTGTCATAAATAGAAGTTGATCCCATCACTACCATCACCATTACATGGGGATTCTACAAGTTCACATGCTTCTAGTTCAAGTGTGTTAATTACCCAAGTTTTAATTTAATTTGAATTTGAATATGCACATTACTTTATTTGTTATTACTTGTTAGTAGCAGTTAGTATATCATTAACCAGTGTGTTTTCTCATCTTGTTCTAGGACAAATACCTCCCCCGATATTATTATGTTGGGGGTATTAGGATCCCTATCTTGAGAGAAGAGGGGAGAGATTGGACACAAAAGTTCCAATGCTCTCCAAACCAAGCGAGGGAAATCTCAACAAGGTGCAATCACACCAAATGTCAAACCATAGCCACAAATTCCTCCTAGACAGGAATCATTCGCAACCAAAGTTGGTCGCTCCCCTAAAGATTCACAACAAGCTAGCATACACATTGACAAATCCCTTTTGGAACTTATGCTTGTATCACATAAGTGTACGAGAGAAAACAAGATCGTATTCCACTATCCTCTCCACAAGAAGTGGTCTAAGTAGTACTAGGGTTTACAATGCCACAAAACCCTAGTCTTCTTTCTCTCACAATAATCACAAGAATAAGTGCTTCCTTTGCTCCTTTATGGTTTCTCCCAAATCTTAGTTTCCCTTGTCTTCTTTGAGAAAAACCTTATTGTAACTCTCTGCTTCCATCAACACAGGCACACTTGTCCACTAGAAAAGTGTCAAGACTACAAAGTACAATGACAGAGACAAGTTTTCTCTAGCTCTCACATCTCTAATACATGATGATGTTATCAATATGATAAATGAAAAGATTCACTCCTTGTCGTATATATACTATAGGTGAGAGAGGCCAACAATAATGAAGTGGACAAGGTTCACAAATAAGCAACCTAACTAATCACTAGATAGGCCCACATGTAAAGTGCTTCAACTCCAATATGGCACATGTCATGCTCCAAGGAAAGCACGTACAAGGAGAAAGGGTCCTAACATGAGTGCTCTACAAGAAAGGTATAGTGCTCCATGAAAAGTCTCCAATGATCCAATGCTACATCCCAATCCATGTTCTCCTTCAGGTCCATCACACCTCGATGAACACTTCTCAACCTAAGCATCCTTAAGTCAAGCGCAAGCCTCCATGTAAGAAACCAAGTGGTTTTATGCTACCTAGCGCTCAAAACCCTCCTCCTAAATGCCTAGTGTTCCTCCAAGAAGGTCCTTCTCCTAAGAAAACAAATATGACTTCCATATGTGCCTTGTGAAGAATGTCACCATGACACACAAGTCTCCAACCTCCTAAGGAAGTGCACCACATAAGCATCAAGTCAAGGTATAGCAATCCATAAGTTATCTCTAATGTGTATGCTTGCTACAATACAACCAAGGGTATTCATCACACTAGGAAGTATACATCACATGAAGTATTCCCTAGCATGGTGTAAACATTTTTGGAGCAACCCCCAATGCTAGCACGTCCTCTTTACGAGGAAAGTTTTTTCCACCAACACCAGTTTTCTCCCTCAACATCTCAGCTAAACTGGCCATATGCAAATATGAATTTTCAGAATCAATCACTGGCCGTTAGAAAGGAAGTGCCACCCAAACATCATTCTCCATCAAGGCATCATACCTCATATTATTAAAACAACTGGAAGAGTGACAAATGTAAGTAGCCATTGCAATATGGTTAGCATATCTTTGAGGAGGTATACTCACCCTCATCAAAGATCCGGGTGCTCCTACATGCTCATGTGCAACCTACGTTGTCTGAGTAAAGTCATTTGGCTTTCTGTGAGCTGGGGTAGGGGGTGAGGATGTATCCCTCCTCAAGATCTCTTCACCCACATTTGGATCTAACTCTTCTCTAAACTTTGAATCATATTCTAGAGAAACAACCTCCTCACGCCCTTTAATCACCGAAGGAAATATCTATGATCTAGAGGACCACACTTCCTCATCTAAATTCACTGTCTCAGAACACCGCAATATTTCGTTGTGCTGGACTATAAATAGTGTAAGCTTTATAAGCCTCATTGTATCCAACAAAACAACATGTTATCACAACATCTTGAACCTCCAAAATGTGAAAGAAAAAGAGCTGAGCAAACAGAAAACACATGGGCAGATGACTGCCTTCTCATTATTCAGAGCTGATTAAATAGGAAAGAGAGAGCAATAATACCATGGGTGAATACCACGGTTATGTAAATACCGCTGGGTAAATACCATGGGTTACCGTGAGATTACTTTCTTCAATACACCCCCTTAATCTCAACCGGTAGTACATCTTCAACATTGTCTATGCCTAAGTGCTCTCTCTGATATACAAATGCAGATGTTCCCAATGGTTTGGTGAACATGTCAGCTAACTGCTCTTTAGAGCCACAAAACAGTAAAGAATTTTTTTTTTCATTGACTAACTCACGAATGAAGTGATAGCGAGTGTCAATGTGTTTGCTTTTTCTATGAAATACATTATGTTTAGACAACTATATTGCAGAGTTATTATCACAGAAAATAGATGTGGGATCTTTTGGAGTGTGTCCCATATATTTCAACAGTCTTCTTAGCCAAGCTGCATGGCAAGCTACCGTGGTGGCTGCTACATATTCTGCTTCTGCTGAAGACATGCTCACAATGGGTTGTTTCTGAGATGCCCAAGAGATCAGATTTGTACCCAAATGGAAAGCATAACCAGATGTGTTTTTCCTATCATCAAGACTACCTGCAAAATCATTGTTAGTGTACCCTGTAAGAGTACTATCTGGTGTATGAGTGTACCAAAGGCCATATCCAAGTGTCCCTGCAACATATCTCAATATTCTTTTTCCAACATTCTAGTGAGAGTTTTTGGGAGACTCCATAAATCTGGAAATAAGACTGACAGCATACATCAAATAAGGTCTAGTTGCAGTCAAATACATTAAACTACCTACCAATTGTTTATAGAGTGTATTGTTTACTGTTGGTTCATCACCATTCTTGGTTAACTTGGTGCCAAGAGCTATAGGGGTTTTTGTTGGTTTACATTTATCCCTTCTGAATCTCTACAAAATATCAGTAGCATACTTATGCTGGTAGATAAAAATACCTTTATCAGTTTGAGTCACTTCCAGGCCAAGGAAGTACTTCATGAGTCCTAGATCAGTCATTTCAAATTCTTTTTTCATGACTGTTCTTAAATCTTCAAGCATCAAATTACCAGTGTAAATCATGTCATCAACATAAAGACATACCATCAGTATTTTACCTTGCTCTGTTTTGACATACAGAGTGGGCACATTGATGCTTTTGTTGAAACCATTGGTGATGAGGTAGGAGTCAATCCTACTGTACCAAGCTCGTGGAGCTTGTTTTAGACCATACAGGGCCTTTTTCAGCTTATACACGTTGTCTTCATGACCTTTGACAGTTTAACCAAGTGGCTGGTCTACATAAACTTCTTCTTCAAGAATTCCATTAAGAAAGGCAGATTTCACATCCATTTGATACACAGGCCATTGATTGTGTGCTACAATGGCAAGTACAGCTTTGATGGTATCCATCCTTGCTACAGGAGCAAAGGTTTCATCATAATCTATACCATACTTATGTGCATATCCTTTGGCAACCAACCTTGCCTCATTCTTTTCAAGTTCTCCTTTTTCATTCAATTTGGTCTTATAGACCCATTTGACTCCAATACTGGTTTTGTCTGCAGGGATATCAACAAGATCCCAAGTCTGATTTTTCTCTATTGCATCAATCTCTTCATTATTGGCTTTTACCCATTGTGCATCCTTCACTGCTTCATTAAAGGATGTGGGTTGATAGGAGACTAGAGCAAACTGAAGTTGCTCGTCAAGAATTGGAGTCTATTCATATAACTCTGTCAAGCTTTTGGTTTTTCGGTTCTGTGGTGGACCATCTGTTGCATCTTCTTGCTGCTATACTTCCAATATTGGAACTCTGATAGGTAGATCTGGCTGATATGAGTGATCTTCATGATGTATGTCATAAGGATCACTCCAGCATTTGTCTTCAATGAACTTTACATCTCTGCTCACCACAAGCTGCTTGGTGACAGGATTATATAGCTTGTATGCCTTGTGTTGTTCACTATAACCAATGAAAATGCAGCACTCACTCTTCTTGTCTAAATTTATTCTGAGTTCATCATGTATATGCGCAAAGGCAACAGAACCAAAGATGCTAATATGTGAGACACTAGTCTTAGTGCCACTCCATGCTTCTTCGGGAATCTTGTCTTGGACAGTTACTGTGGGTGATCTGTTGAGCAAGTAGACTGAGCATCCAAGAGCTTCAGCCTAATACTCATTTGACAACTTCTTGTGTGAAAGCATGCTACGGGCCATGTTCATGATGGTTCGGTTCTTTCGTTCAGCAACTCCATTTTGTTGTGGAGTGTATCTGGTGGTGAACTGTCTCCGGATGCCATGTTGCTTACAAAAATCTAAAAACTCATGTGAATCATATTCACCTCCACCCTCTGACCTGAGCATTTTAATGGACTTTCCAAACTGCTTCTCAGTGAGAGCCTTGAACTCTTTAAACTTGGAGAAGGTCTTTGATTTGTGCCTGAGAAAATAAATCCATGTTTTTCTGCTAAAGTCATCAATAAAGGTCAGAAAATAAAAACTGCCTCCTATGGATTGGGTTTGCATGGGTCCACAGAGGTCTGTATGAACTAACTCAAGTTGCTCTTTGGCTCGAGATGTGGAAGTGGGAAAACTGTCCCTATGATGTTTACCAGTGATACAATCCTCACAGGTGCTGGATTGTTTATGAATAACCGGTAATCCTTTGACCATTAACTGTTTGTGTAAGAGATGGAGACTTTTGAAAGGAAGATGACCGAATCTATAGTGTCATAACCAGGATTGATCTTGACTAGAAACTGTATGAACTACAGGATGTGGAAGGTTAGCACTCCTAATTCTAAGAGGAAAGATTCTATTCTTGGTCATTTCAACTTTGGCTATGAGTCTCTTACTGGGAGGTTTATCATAGATAGCACAGTATGTATCATGAAACCTAACATCATACTTATTCTGAAGTAATTGACCTATACTGATCAAATTTACAGTCAAATGAGGTACATAAAACACCTCATGAATGAACATTTTTTCATTTTGATTACTAAGTACAGGAACAATACCTTTTCCTTTTGTTGGAACTAGAGAGTCATCTCCTAGCTTGATATTCGTGATAACATAGGAATCTAATCTAGAGAATAATGACTTGTTACCTGTCATGTGATTGCTGCAACCGCTATCTAGTAGCCATAGATCTAAGCTGCAGTGGTCTTCAGTTGCTTGATAAGACAGAAACATCACCTCTGACAAGCCTCCTTCTTCTTTGGAGACATTGGCTCTGCTATTGTTCTGGTCGGCTTGCTTCTTTCTGCATTCACGTTCATAGTTCCCATACTTCTTACAGTAGTTACACTGAACATTGGAATTATTTGTCCATCTCTTGTTTCTTCCCCTCTAACCTTGAGAGTTGTGAGAGTGTTATGAATGCTCTGAGTGTTCATGATTGGTTTTGTCTTCTCTAGATCAAGACCATCGGCCTCTTCTTCCTCTACCTCATTCTCCTCTGCCTCAACCTCTGTTGAGGGAAGCCTAGGTGCTGAATGCATTGCTCAACGTTTCTTCTTCTTGAGTGAATCGTGCTTCATGAGATAGAAGAGATCCAGTCAACTCTTCTAAGGTGAACTTAGACAGATCTTTGGCTTCTTCTATGGCAGTCACTACCATAGAAAATTTCTTGGTGAGACACCGAAGAATCTTTTGAACAACTATTTTTTGTTCTAGTGGTTCACCATAGGTTTGGAATTGGGTCACAAGACCCGAGACCCTAGTCATGAACAGATCTACAGATTCTGACTCCTTCATTTTTAAACTTTCAAATTGAAGGCGTAGAGTTTGCAGTCTTACCGTTTTAACGCGATCGGTTCCCTTGTAGGATGATGCAAGCAGATTCCAAGCCTGAAGTGCACTGGTAGCACCTCAGATCCGTGGGAAAATGGACTCTTCAATGCAGCTTTGTATCAGCCATGTAGCTGTGAGATCTCGGTCTCGACAAGCTTCGAGAGCATTTTTCTGTGCATTATTCATTGCGGCGAGAGCAACCGCTTCAAGTTCTGTGAACTCGGTTTCCACCATATCCCAACATTTGTCGAGCTGTAGAAATGTATTCATCTTGATAGACCAAAATTCATAGTTTGCTCCGGTCAAAACAGGGCCGGAGATCGGCTTCAAAGAACTGGTATTAGCCATCTGATATGACTAAATGAACAGAACAGCAAGAAAAATGAACAAATAAAAGGCTGATTTGGGCGACCTGAGGCACTCTCCAATCCCCTTCCAAGATGGGATTAGATCCTGAGACCAGCACAGTACAGATCCAGAAAATTTGAAGTAAAAGCAACGTGAATTTAAGTAACAGGGTGCACGGTTAGACTGAAACAGAGTATTCGGCTCAGGAGAATAGTGGGGTTTGCGTCCTCCAATCTGAGCCTTTCAATTGCCTCACAAAGAAGTGGGACCACCACTATCAGAAGACAGCTCGCACGCAGTATCTGGAGATCAGACAATCGCTTCGCCAAATGACAAATTTCCGGAGAAATTGATACAAATTTCTTCAACCACTAAACGAGTCGATTCTAGAACTGGAGCAACAAGGGAAGACCGTCAACCTCGGGGAGCTGCTCTGTAATACCCCGGTTTTTATCCCCACTTGCATTAAAATAAATAGGATACATATGTTGTAAATAATATTGGTGCGGAGCTCAAGGCCAAGGCCCCACCATGGATTTGTTCATGTTGTGTTTTTTATTAGGAATGGTCACCGATGGTATATCGGGACATGCGGCATATATTTAATTATGGTATCATGTAAACACATTTTTTAATTAAATAACCCAACCAGCTATGTTCGCAACAACTAATTTGAGAAGGGGCATGATTCCAAAGGATAAGGAAGGGGGGGGGACGTGAATGTGGAACGTGGAGTCACAAGAGAGAATTATGTGTCACCACCTCCCTTGGTTATTTTGCTTTTGTTGGTTGAGGCAGTGATTGGCTGGCAAGAAGACCATTGCCATGCCACGCTTGCTCTCCTCTCCATGATGTGGGAACCGTTTCTTCCCACTCCCTCCGTTCTTGGTCGTTCATCTCCCTCATGCAGGACAGGGGAATAAAACGTTTTACCAACCGTTGTGTGGGGGTTCGCTCTCTCTATCTCGTTGATTGCTGGTCGGTAATCGGCTTTTTTTCCATCCACACAGAGAACCAATTTTTGCCTCCACGCATTGGACTGTGTACTATTTTCGTTCACCATTCGGATTGTAGTGGAAATTATTGGGATTGCTATTCCACGAATTGATGGAATCGGGGGTGATTCTCCCTGTGAATCCATGTTGAACTGTGTATGTTGGCCGTAACTTTTGATCATTTTTCCGATCTGTGTAAGTTTCCCAGCAAAAGTATTGAAGGTTGGGTCGCTATGGGTTCATTGGATTGGTCCCTGGACTATTTTTGGGTTGGTAAATGATGGCTTGAGATGCTTGACAAACCTGGTGGAATGAGAACCACACTGACAGAGCTATTGAGTTGGATTTCTTCTCCACAATCCCTGAAGAGCACTGGAGGGAAGATCAGGGTCTGAGGGACTGCGTTGCAGAGAAGGGGCTGACTTCCTTATGTTGGGTGTGTGTCGGTGTTCTAGAATCCAGGCTGGTTCTGGTGTTGGTGTCTGCAACTCTTCAGTGAGCTCACCAGCTTAGCATTAGCCTTTCCCCAGCTCCTATTCGCCTGATAAACCCAACTGTGTTGGCTTGGTTGAACTGTGTACCCTTGTTGTGTTGTTATTCCTTGCTATGTGTAAGCATGTTAGTTCCTTATTCCTTTGGGGGTCATGCCCAGCTCGGGCGTGGTAGCATTGCTGAGAGATCTAGGAGCGTGCTAGCCTATGGTTGGGTGGAACGTTGCAGCGACATAGCTGGTTGCGGAATGATTTCTTTATGAAGATAAGCAATCTTGTCTATTTTATTTCTGCAATCCTATTTATTGTTAATGATCATGATGGACATGTCGAATGATTGTTTGAATGTATGTTACTTTCATTGTGTATGATAAATAATCATGTATGCATGTTTTAGTTCAAGCATTATGTTTCAGCATTTCAGCAATTTTTAATGAATGCACATGTTCATGGGGCTGGTAGCCCGGATGGTTAACTCCATGGTAGCGTCCTCTTCACCGGTCGGAGGGTCGGGGACGTTACAGTGTGGTATCAGAGCTCATGTTGCAGCATGGGCCTGCATGAGCCATGAAGGGTGCAGTGACAGTGACAGAAGCAGTATTTCTTTCTGCCCAGCAAAAGTCAGTGAAATTCAAAAATTCAAAAAAAAGGTCTAAGTGTTGAACAGTCGGGCCACTAGAGGAATTGACTTCCACCATTGCGGAAGAGCTAAGTGGAAGGGATTCTGACGTGGTGGAAGCATGCCCGATGAAGCAGTGAAGAAAACCGTGGAAAAACCATCTAAGTGTTCCCCGTCAGAACAATTGGCAGAATTGACTTCCGCCGTTGCGGAAGGGTTGGTGAAGTGAACTTCCACCGTTGCGAAAGAGTTGGAGGGAAGCCTGCCCGACGGAGAGCCGTTGGAAAGAAAATCGCGGGAATTTTCCAAGTGATTTGACGTCGATCGATAGAAAATAGTGATTGAGCATCCGTCATTGTGGAAGTGAAAGTCGCTAGGCTTTCGATGTGAAAATACTGCCGACGCCGGTCAAATCAGTTCACCAATCGGAAGAAGTTATTGTTTGAAGTGTCATCGTTGAGGAAGCCAAAGGCCCTAACCTTCCGATGTAGAAAGACCACCGACAGCCGACGCGGTAAAAGAAAGTTCAAAATTTTTCTAAGTAACAAAAAAAAAAAAATATTAGCCGCCGGAAGAAGAAAGTGATTGAGCGTCCGCTGTTGTGGAAGTAGAAGCACTAAGTCTTCCGACCAGAAAGGCTGCCGAGGCCGATCGGAAGGAGAAAGCGTTTCGGAAGCCGTCGTTGCAGAAGTGAAAGCGCTAAGTCTTTCGATGAGAAAGACTGCCGACGCCGATGCCAGTCAAAAAGTTAGTTCACCAATCGGAAGAGAAAGTGGTTCGTGTGCTGCTGTTGCGGAAGCGAAAGCGCTAAGACTTCTAATGTGGAAAGACAGCCGAGAGCCGATTCTGCGGAACAATTAGAGCCCCGAGAGCCGATTCTACGGAACAATTAGTGGTTCCGAGAGCTGATTCTGTGCATGGAAATTTTGAATTTCCATGGGATTTTTCCAGCATATTTTTTACGGTTTCCAGTGGGATTTTTTACTGTTTCTCAGTGAAATTTCAGGGCTGAAAATGAGAAAAGTGGTAGCAGTCTAATGCGCCAGATTGTGCGAAATCCAATGATTTACAAAAAAAAAAATGAGGGTGCTGCCCTCGACCCGCCCTGCAGTGGCGGAAGCCACAAGGGAGCAAGCCCCCTTGACCCCCGTCGTCCCCCTTAGACAGTTGTTCCTTAAGGAAGAAAATATCTAGTATTTGGGAAATTGTAATTTTATAATTTTTCCAAGAGAAGGTAAGTAATGTTGGTTTATGTCAATATTATGCATCTAACATTTGTGTTATTAACACGTTTGCAGAATCATAGTCACTTTCAAGAGCAGCATTCCAGGTAGTGCAGTTTGATAAGTAAGTGGTGGTTCAGTCATGAGATCCCAGGATGGATATGATGCTCGGGATTCTTACGAGCAAGCAGAAGATGCCATGGGAGAGAATGTCCATACTATGAATGATGACATTGAGTCCAATGGAAGGAGATTCCAAGAGACACCGCAAGATGTTGCAGCCACCATGAGAAGCTTAATAAAATCCCAGGAGGAGCAGCATCAGTTGAATGCTGCCATATTGGAAAGTTTGACAGACTTGTAGAAAAAGATAGATTCCGGACGAGGTACATCAAGACCAAAAGGCAGTAAGAGCAGCACTAGGAGAAGGAGAAGGACTTCCAGTGGATCATCTCACTCCGAAGAATCCAGTGGAGATACAAGTTCATCTCCTCATAAAAGAAAAAGAAAGAGACACCATCGGGATCGTTCTCGAGATGAGTTTAGGAAAGCTAAACCTCCTACATTCGATGGTGAGGTAAAGACTGGACAAGAAGCTAAGACTTGGCTTCTTGGGATAAAGAAGTACTTTCAGGTGCAGGATTATTCAGGAAACATGAAGGCACGAGTTGTCATATTCAATCTAAATGGAAGGGCATCCATTTGGTGGGAACACTTCAAGCAGGTAAAAATGATTAGTGAAAGGAAACTTAAGTGGAAACAGTTCAAGAAATATTTTAGGCAGAAATACCTCTCTGACAGGTACTATGATGACAAGATCAAGGAGTTCCATGAGCTGAGATTGGGACAACAAACCATGATGAATATGCAAATAAATTTTTGGAGCTGTTGAGGTATGTCCGGTACATCAGAGATGAAAAAGTGAAAGTCCAACGTTTTCTGAGTGGATTACCTCAGTCTTACAAACATAGGATTGAGTTTTATGAACCTAGAACTCTTGAAGAAGCAATAAGAAAAGCTAAGTATTGCTATGAGCAAAGTAAAGGAAAACCTGATTACCAGAAGGCATGGAAGGACAAGAAGAATGAAAAGTTGGACCAAAGAAAGAAAGGTTTCAAACCTTCTAGATTCAGGAATCAGCAGAAGCAACCATCCCAAGCTGCGGGTGATCCAGTTGGAGTGACAAGTGGAAAGCCTAAAGAGCCACATCCGAATAGAGGTCCACTCAAATTTTGGAAATGTGAAGGACCTCACTTGCGTAGAAATTGTCCACTCGAGAATGAGAGTGCAAGGCCAACTTACAATGTTCAAGAAGCAGAAACAGTGGGTCAAGTAGCAAGGGCAATCCCTAGGATTTATGCAGCACTGGAGGACCGCCAGGCAGATCACCAATCCACTGTGGTTGAAGTAGCAGGTAATATTGTTGAGCAATCTGTTTCTATTTTGATTGACCCTGGTTCTACGCACAGTTACATTACCCCTAGAGTAGTGGAGATTTGTGCTTTTAAAAAGGTAAAGCATAGTAAGTCTTGGTTAGTTCAGCTAGCCACTAGAACTAAGAGAAAGTTCAGTGAAGTAGTAGAGAAATGTCCATTGGTCATGGATGGGTTGGTCACTTGTGTAGATTTGAATGTTCTACCGCTTGGTTCCTATGATGTTCTCATTGGGATGGATTGGTTAGAAGCTCACAGGGTGAAGCTTGACTGTTACAATAAGACTTTCGAATGCATGAATGAAGAAGGGAACCTAGTAGTTGTGAAAGGCATTCCAAAGGTGATTTCAGTACGACAGGTTTCAGCAATGCAGTTAAAGAAGTTCTGTAGGAAGGGTTGCCAGTTGTATGCAGCTCATATTTTGGAGACATCAAGAGATGAAACTCCTAGGTTGGAGGACTATCAGGTGTTACAGGAATTCAGGGATGTGTTTCCTGATGAGATTCCAGGGCTTCCTCCAAAGAGGGACATTGATTTCACAATTGAACTTGTGCCAGGAGCAGCACCAGTGTCCAAGGCACCCTACAGGATGAGTACACCGGAGATGCTAGAGTTGAGGATGCAGCTGCAGGAATTGTTGGAAAAGAAGTATATCCGACCGAGTGTGTCTCCTTGGGGAGCACCAGTTCTGTTTGTAAAGAAGAAATATGGTACACTCACGTTATGTATTGATTACAAACAGTTGAACAAGGTTACTGTAAAGAATAAATACCCTTTGCCTAGGATTGATGATCTCTTTGATCAAATGAGGGGAGCAAAGGTATTTTCCAAGATTGACTTGAGATCTGGTTACCATCAGGTAAGAATCAAGGATGAAGACATTCATAAGATAGCCTTCAGGACAAGGTATGGGCATTATGAGTTTGTAGTGGTACCATTTGGTCTCACTAATGCACCAGCTACATTTATGTGCCTTATGAATAGTGTCTTCAGCAAATATTTGAACAAGTTTGTTCTTATTTTCCTTGATGACATTCTTGTTTATTCTAAGAATGAGGAAGAACATGAAGAGCATTTGAGATTGACATTGAAATTGCTCAAGGAGCATCAGCTGTATGCAAAACTGAGCAAGTGTGACTTCTATAGAGATAGAATTCAGTACTTGGGCCACATTATCTCAAAAGAGGGTATATCTGTGGACCCTGAAAAGATTGAAGCCATTACGAAATGGCCTACTCCAAGAAATGTGACAGATGTAAGATCTTTCATGGGACTTGCAGGATACTATCGGAGATTCATTGAAGGATTCTCCAAAGTTGCACACGCCATCACTTCTTTGCAAAAGAAGGGGATGAAGTTCGAATGGACATCAAGGTGTGAAGAAAGCTTCCAGCAGTTGAAGATTCTTCTCACCAGTGCACCAGTATTGAAGGTTGCAGATCCAGAGAAAGATTTTGTGGTATGTACCGATGCATGCGGACAAGGGCTTGGAGGAGTCCTTATGCAAGACAACCACGTGATATGTTATGAGTCAAGAAAGATGAAGGAGCATGAGAAGAACTATGCCACTCATGATCTAGAGTTTGCAGCCATAGTACATGCTCTCAATATGTGGAGACATTACTTGATGGGCAGAAGATTTGAGCTCAGAACAGATCATTGTGGACTGAAGTATCTATTTGACCAGCCTACTCTGAATGCTAGGCAAGCCAGGTGGCTGGAATTTTTATGTGAGTTTGATTTTGAAATCAAGCACATAAAGGGAAAGGAAAACAAGGTAGCTGATGCACTCAGCAGGAAGGTATAGGAAATGCATGTGGCATCCCTTAGTATTTGCCAATCAGATTTGAGGCAGCAGATTGTTAATCAGGCTGCTGGAGATGAATTGTATGAACAGGTAAAAGACAAATTGCAGCAGCAAAGTCTTGAGAAGAAGTATGAGGGATATAAATTGGAAGAAGATGGGCTTCTCACTTTTAAAGGTAGAATTTATATTCCATATGTAGCAGATTTGAGGAGAATTGTTATGGATGAAATCCATCAAGCCCCGTATTCTGGTCACCCAGGATATCAGAAGACAATTGCTACAGCTAGGAAGCAGTACTTTTGGCCAGGAATGAAAAGGGATATGGCTAAGTACATTTCCAGGTGTATAAAATGTCAACGGGTAAAGGTTGAGCATCAACATCCAGCAGGCTTATTGCAGCCTTTACCAGTTCCGGAATGGAAATGGGAAGTTATTTCCATGGATTTTATTACAGGATTGTTGATGACTTGGAGACAACATGATTCCATCATGGTTGTGGTAGACAAGTTGACAAAGGCACCGCATTTTATACCAATTAAGTCTACGCATAAGACGGATGACATTGCAAAGATCTTCATGAAGGAGATATTCAAATTGCATGGATTGCCGAAGGCTATAGTCTCTGATAGAGATGTCAGGTTCACTTCCAATTTTTGGAAGGGATTGTTTGCAGATTTGGGGACAAAGTTAAACTTCAGCACTGCATACCATCCTTAGACAGATGGGCAGATAGAGAGAGTGAATCAAGTGCTTGAAGATATGCTTCGCATGTATGTGATGGACAAACCAACCAGGTGGGAAGATTACTTGCACTTGGTAGAGTTTGCTTATAACAATGGACAGCAGGCATCCTTGGGGATGAGTCCGTATGAAGCTTTGTATGGCAGAAGATGTAGGACACCAGTGACTTGGGATAATCCAGTGAACCGGATTGTGCTTGGGCCATAATTGCTCAAGGAAATGGAGCAAGAAGTTGTAAAGATTAGGCAGAATCTGAAAGCAGCACAGGACCGACAGAAAAGCTATGCAGATAAGCATAGGGTGAACAGGGAATTCAGTGTTGGGGATCATGTTTACCTCAGAGTGAAGGCAAAGAAAAGTTCCTTGAAGCTTGGAAGTTGTGCCAAGTTGTCACCTAGATATTGTGGGCCATTTGAAGTACTTGAGAAGATAGGGCCTGTTGCATATAGACTTGCATTGCCTGCTAACACTAGAGCTCATAATGTTTTTCATGTTTCTTTGCTTAAGAAATATGTACTTGATCATAACCATGTGATAAATTGGGATGTGATTCAGGTGGAACTCGAGGGAGAATTCCAAATCGAGCCAATGTGCATCCTCGACAGGAAGGTCACAATGCTCCGGAACCGAGCCATAGGGAAGGTAAAGGTGCAGTGGGAGCATTACGGACCTGAAGAGGCTACATGGGAGCTGGAGGATGCCATGCGATTGGAACATCCATTTTTCTTCAATCCTGTGAAACATTGAGGTAGTACCAGTGTAGCTTTTTGTTCAAATTTTGTAAAGCACTGAGGACAGTGCTATTTAAGGGGGAGGGGAATGTAATACCCCGGTTTTAATCCCCGCTTGCATTAAAATAAATAGGATACATATGTTGTAAATAATCTTGGTGCGGAGCTCAAGGCCAAGGCCCCGCCATGGATTTGGTCATGTTGTGTTTTTTATTAGGAATGGTCACCGATGGTATATCAGGACATGCGGCATATATTTAATTATGGTATCATGTAAACGCACTTTTTAATTAAATAACCCAACCAGCTATGTTCACAACAACTAATTTAAGAAGGGGCATGATTCCAAAGGATAAGGAAGGGGGGGGGACGTGAATGTGGAACGTGGAGTCACGAGAGAGAATTATGTGTCACCACCTCCCTTGGTTATTTTTATTTTGTTGCTTGAGGCAGCGATTGGCTGGCAAGAAGACCGTTGCCATGCCACGCTTGCTCTCCTCTCCACGACGTGGGAACTGTTTCTTCCCACTCCCTCGGTTCTTGGCCGTTCATCTTCCTCATGCAGGATGGGGGAATAAAACGTTTTACCAACCGTTGTGTGGGGGTTCGCTCTCTCTATCTCGCTGATTGCCAGTCTATAACTGGTTTTTTTTCCATCCACATAGAGAACCGATTTTTGCCTCCACGCATTGGACTGTGTACTGTTTTCATTCACCATTCGGATCGCAGTGGAAATTATTGGGATTTCTATTTCACGAATTGCTGGAATCGAGGGTGATTCTCCCTGTGAATCCACGTTGAACTGTGTATGTTGGCCGTAACTTTTGATCATTTTTCCGATCTGTGTAAGTTTCCCAGTGAAAGTATTGAAGGTTGGGTCGCTGTGGGTTCATTGGATTGGTCCTTGGACTATTTTTGGGTTGGTGAATGATGGCTTGAGATGCTTGACAAACCTGGTGGAATGAGAACCACACGGACAGAGCTATTGAGTTGGATTTCTTCTCCACAACCCCTGAAGAACACTGGAGGGAAGATCAGGGTCTGAGGGATTGCGTTGCAGAGAAGGGGCTGACTTCCTTGTGTTGGGTGTGTGTGGGTGTTCTAGAATCCAGGATGGTTTTGGTGTTGGTGTCTGCAGCTCTTCAGTGAGCTCACCAGCTTAGCATTAGCATTTCCCCAGCTCCTGTTCGCCTGATAAACCCAACTGTGTTGGCTTGGCTGAACTGTGTACCCTTGTTGTGTTGTTATTCCTTGCTATGTGTAATCCTGTTAGTTCCTTATTCCTTTGGGAGTCATGCCCAGCTCGGGGGTGGCAGCATTACTGAGAGATCTAGGAGCATGCTAGCCTATGGTTGGGTGGAACGTTGCAGCGACATAGCTGGTTGCGGAATGATTTCTTTATGAAGATAAGTAATCTTGTCTATTTTATTTCTGCAATCCTATTTACTGTTAATGATCATGATGGACATGTCGAATTCTTGTTTGAATGTATGTTACTTCCGCTATGTATGATAAATAATCATGTATGCATGTTTTAGTTCAAGCATTATGTTTCAGCATTTCAGCAATTTTTAATGAATGCACATGTTCATGGGGCTGGTAGCCCGGATGGTTAACTCCATGGTAGCGTCCTCTTCGCCGGTCGAAGGGTCGGGGACGTTACATGCTCAACGTCTGCACTGCCAACGTTCTCGGGCAGATTCTCTGCAGTAAGCGCCCGTTCGATTCCCAAGGTTCGAAGGCTTGCAAGTTTAGAGAAATGGTGGTGGAGCAACACAGATCTGAATAGGTGATGCGCCAGGGGTCTGGAGTGAACTCTTTGCAGAAAACAGAGCCCCCTTCAAACCAAAATTGCTCTTCCAACACTGCTTGGCCAGAGGAAGACATGATTCCACACAGAAGATTGGGCAGGTCATACAATAAATTACAGATCTCAATCACAACTTCAATGGATTCCTAGCAAAGAGCAGAGTTCAGTATTGATCAGATTAGATCGCTAATGGACAGTGAATTACAGATCAAAAACTCAGTATTCTCTCTCACTGGATCAGTCAGGCTCAGATCGCAGATCTGGAGAAATTGCGCTTAAAATCTTGGATGGATACTGGAGGAGATTGCTAAAGACTTCTTTTCCTTGGAATTTTTATTTTCAACTCAGATCTCAACGTTAAGAGAATTGCTGACAACGATTACAGCATTAGACACCGTGCCCTAGCTCCGGAGGTATGCAGCTTCCAAAAGCTGATTATGAATAGATCTACGAGAATCGGTAAAAAAAATGCCAAATAGATTTGAATAGCGTGAGATCTGATGTGTTCTGATCTCCCTAGAGTGCTTTCCACTCTCTGAAAAATCTGAAAAGGTTTACTCCAACAATGAAAGGATTAGGCCGTCAGCTTTGATACCATGTGAAAGAAAAAGAGCAGAGCAAACAAAAAACTCACACGGGTAGATGACTGCCTTCTCATTATTTAGAGCTAATTAAATAGGAAAAAGAGAGCAAATAGAAAAGAAAGAGCAATAATACCGTAGGTGAATACCACGATTAGGTAAATAAGTGAATACCACGAGTAGGTAAATACCATGGGTTACCGTGAGATTACTTTCTTCCATACAAAAAAACACTGACCGCCAAGGAATCTGAAGACTGAAGGAACATAATACTGGACAATAACTGATCTGTAACAGCGTAAATGAGGAACTGATATCGCACTCATTTCACCGATATGATCTTCCGTGGAAAATAATTTTTGTTCTCTTTCTTGGTGCAATTTTTAGTGCAAACTTATCTGTTGCTACTTACTGACATGCATATAGGAATGGTTCTGATAACTCCCTCTTTGGGATTATTCGTTGCTGTCTAATGTTCAAACCAACACTTCTGCCCATTGCCAACCATAAGACAAGGAACAATAAGGTGAATGGCACTTTGTTCTCAGCTATATATAATAGCTTGCGATCTGACTGTGCATAGACAACACTCTGAAACCAGTTCTCTATCCTTTGAAAATACAAGCATAACAAAAGGCTAACTCAGTTAGGCCAAGATGAGTGAATCCCAACACTCTTGTATGGACATCACTGCGACCCTACAAGTTCATTTGAGCCATTACATGCATATCAATGCTTCCCTCAATGTCATTTTTTTCAAGTGAATGACAAGGTAATGTTGTTGAACTTTTTGCAAGGTAATTGTACTAAGTACCAAACAACAACCAAACAAACTAGAATGTTGTTGACCAAGTT
Organism: Pseudotsuga menziesii; assembly: GCA_001517045.1. NCBI lineage: Eukaryota > Viridiplantae > Streptophyta > Pinopsida > Pinales > Pinaceae > Pseudotsuga > Pseudotsuga menziesii. The sequence continues at coordinate 137,650 of LPNX010944455.1, forward strand.
CTTATTCGAACGGACTGGTTGTAGGTGATGATATGCAAATGCTTTTGTCAATGTTTCTCATAAACAGTGATCACTAGACTGTGGATGCATTTTTGTTACCATGCGGATGTCTGTGTGGAATTACTACAACGTACAATTTGGGGAATGTTATGCTTCATGAAAAGGTTAACCATATGATAGCTGTTGGAGCATATTTTTGCATAGAGGAGTGTTCAAAATGCAGGGGATAGTGTTGACAAATGGTTTCTCCAACAAAAAGTGCACCAGGAAATTCATTGAAGCTAAAACGTTGTAGAATGCAAAACCAACAACATACTACATAATTATCAGGCAGAGCAATTTAACTAACTTGGAAATTATATGCTTGGGAGTAATTTTGCATTGTTGTAGTGAATTTACAAATGCAGTAGCAATGATTCCCATCAGCGACTTCAAGGAGATGGTTAACATACATATGAATTAACCCAATAATAAATTAGATGGTGGAGAGATTAATTAACACCTGAGCAGAAACAATAAACCGGGTCCATACAATCACATAGCAACTGAATACGCCATAGAAAATAGATATTTTTACCCTGGAAACCCAAATGGGCAATTCAACACTCTATGGAATTTTATTCTTGCTCAAACAATTGTTACGAAGGGTGAGCACTGTATTCTCAACTAGAATTATGATGCATTCTTACTCCCTAGAAATATCTATAGATGGATTTGACTCATGGACAATCTTGTGCTCATGGATGACAAGCTCAATGGCTCCTTTTCCTTGAAAATCAGATTTCCTTTTCAAGTCCTCTTTTTCTGCTATTTCCCTTCTTCTTCCCAAGCTTCAATTTTCCCTTCTTGGTATGTTGCTTCCTTTCATCAAGCAAGGCCCTCCTTTGGTCTGTTGGTTAGTTATAGAGGTTGCTTTGGAATACCAACCATCAAAGTGATTTGTTTCACCTTTTTGAAGCCTTTTGGCCTTTTGTATTCAAGCTGATTGTTGTTTTCAAACTTTGCAAAATTTAATTTTACAAAGTTTGGATGAGGATTTAATTCACATCCATTTCGGATTAAAACTCCAACATCCTTCATATCAATTTCCTGGGCCAAAATCTTCAGACACTGCATCATGAACTGTTTTAGACTTCTTGCAAAGATGATCACATTTCCATACAAGATGAAGACAAGTAAATTAAATATATCAAAATCAAAAAGATGAAAATCAGCACAAATCTCATCCATCCCGGAATACCAAGCTTGCAGGTCAAACAACAACCCACAGAGAGCCTCAAACAAACCGAAAACATGGATATCTCGCCCATGCACCCCAAAACCTTCAACATATGAAGTGAAACCCTCAGCAAGGTCAAATCCCTATTTCCAAGAGAATCCTTTGGTAATTGGGGCAAGACTCTCATCAAGGTCAAATCCCTATTTCTGAGAGAATCCAACAACCCTCTCCTAGTACTCTCCAATACTTCCATCAGCTGCAAGCTTGGAATCTATTATTGATTCTGTAATAGGTTTTGAACCTATTTCCATAACATCCCTAGCCTTATATTCTTTCCATATGCCTCCCCAAAACTAGAAAGCTTACCCAACTCCCTGTTGGTAAGTACATGCGACATAGGATTGATAAGTAACTTGTAAAGGCCACCATCTTGCACACCTCTAGCGAAAGTCCTCAGGATTGCTATAATAACATTATTGATAAAGCATTGTTGTTCTGCAAATGCAACTCTACATTAGAAATAGTATCATACAAGAAACTGAAAGAATATTTTTTTTCAAATTAGTAACAAACAAGACATTATTCAACTCAACTTGATGGCATCTGAAAAGAAATGGACCTTCATCCTTTCATAGGATAAGTAACATCGTTACCTGACTTCACACTCATTCCTGCCTCTTACTCTTAAATCTTATTGAAGAGTTTTATGTTTTAACTCATATGTTGTGACTCCCCACCGTCCCCAAACCATCCAACACTTGACACAATGTTTGGAAAGAAAAAAGATACCAAGGAGAAGACAGTCTCGACTCTCAAGAGTGGGCATATTTATCCTAACTTTGGCCTTGACTATGTGAACAGAGGTTTCCATGCACTTGTTAGTATGCTGCTTGAGGTTGTTGATCTTATTGTATGACCAAAATAAGGGCGTTGTCGGGAAGAGGCACACTTTTTCTATTAATTTTGTCATTATTTTTCCTTTGTCATTATACAATCTAAGTACATGCTAATTACCATATGGATATGTCTTTAAGATGGTCCATCATGGGCATGCTTTACAATGGTTTGTAACTTTGTACTTTGTGTGGCACTAAGGATCTCCTTGAGCTTTGATTGGGACCCATTTTCTAATAACACCTTGCCCATTTGATGTGGAAGTGCCCTCTTGATATTTGTTCTCTCAACACAATCTACATTTCAATGCTATTTTGACACGACACTTTGGGACGGTTTATTCTCGAAATGGGTTGATGTCCAGAAAAATATCTCCATCTTATTTTCCACTTTCATGTTTATGATTTGTGATAGTTAGTCAAGAATCACATATGCTTTTTCTAGCTTAGCTGTAATTTTAAATGTAAATTCATAAATAGTTAATTCCACCTTTAATCCTTTCTTGCAACAATGGTTATGGATTAAACAGTTCAGTGCTGGATTTATGTTTAACATCGCAGCTTGTATTTTATGGTGCAATGGATTCTTCTTTATGTTGTATGGTGTCTTTGATTCTTCAACTATGATTGCCAACTTTACTACCTTTGACGTTCTTGCACTAATTTTTTTTTCTTAACTTTGAATTCCATTACTAAGATTCTGGCATTGTTACATAAAAATGTATCAGTTATAGTAATTGTGTTTTTTTCTGGGGGATAACCTTTAGCTTGATTAAGGAGGATTGGTCTAGTCAAATCTTAGTGTATGTGTTGTATGAATGGTTTTCTTCTTTGTCATCGCTTTTGGATTTTCTCTTTCCTCCAGACATTTAATAGTAAGTTAGTTTACACAAACAAGCCTAATGAGATATAATGCATATGCTTGAAGTATTGTTAGGTGACTTATGACTACCTTTTTGGGTTTATCGTTAGGTGACTTATGAAGTAGAGTAAGTGATTATATATGTATGGAAACTCCCTCAAGCTAAGTAATCTATACTCAAGGTCTTGGTTAGGGGTTGATTAACATGTAATAATGCATTACATATGTGTGTGCCAGTATTGCATGTCATATGTATTGGTAGATGTGATTGGGTACTATGATAAATATTTATTACACTTATCAAGTTACAACAAATAGTACATTACACTCTCATATCTCTTGCATTGCTCAAGTCTTATTGCAAATGAGCTTGATTTTAATGATTTGTGTTTTCTCCTTTTCAAATTTAACCACATAGATATGAATTCAACACATGAGATATTTTGTTTTTATATGTTAACTCCAACGAGAACCTTCCATAATATCCATTCACTACAATGAGATCCTTTCATTATATCCATTGACTCCATTCTTCTTCTCTGTTTATTTCTTGTAGGTCCTTGTTCACTTAGTGAAGGTCTCAGTTCGCCATCTGTCTGTCTTTGTTCACATCTTAGAGATCTTAGTTTGCTGGGTAATTATTTTCATTTGCATTTGGAAATATCAATTTACCATTGTTAATCGTTGCTTATTTGTCTATATTTTATACACGTATTTATTAGGCTTTTCTATTTTTGCCTCTCCCCCATTTAATTTAAATATTTGGACAGAACTGGATATATTTTTATTAAAAATTGGCTGCGTCTGGACTCTGAACCATCCAGCAAGTTAATACAAGTAAAAATGAAACTGTCGGTCACTGATACTTCATAAATTCCCTAATATTCAAAATTAGTATCAACCAACTGTATTAACCTCGAACTCAGTCTGATTGATAAGCCCACCAACACTTGTAGATAGGGAATCCTCCAGACTTCACCACCCCTCAGCCTGCATCCAATTTAAAATTGCACATAGAGAAAACTCCCAAATACTTACAAAGTTGAATGACGGAGTACCATAGTCTGTGGGGGCCTAAATGCTCAACGTTTCTCCATTGACTTTGTCTACCACTTGTCTCCACGTTGGTGATAGAATTGAACTTTGGGTATAAAACAATAAAATCAAGGGAAGTGGGAGGTTGTTAAACCCCCACAATTGTTCTGAATTGCCCTGCTTCTGATGAGATTGCTTCATTTGCTTGTGTATCAACTGAGTTATGGGTTCTCAGTACCTGGTAAAACTCAATAGATTCGAAACTCTCTGTGAGAACTTGTGCCTTGTGTATGAGCCTGCTAAGATGGATTTCCTGAGGTGGCGATTGAAATCGCACGAGGAACTATGACTGTTGATTTCCCCACCACTATGAGATGCTTAATCCCTTTGTTCTTCAGGATTATTAATCCCTGATATAATGCTAATGCCTTTGCTTGATTTTTGGTGGCATCTCCAAAACCCCATGCAAAGTTTAATTCCCTATGCCCATAGGGATCAAGAACGACCCCACTACATATTCTGCCCCTTACGTGTATCTAGTAGATAGTAATTCATATCAATGGACATACTTTCCCATTATATTTGGTCAAACTGTTTGTCTAATGTCTCAGAAAAGGTCTTATCCATAGTTTATAAAAATAATAGGAAAATGGAAAACTTTTTTTTGGTTATTTATTTTGAGACTGCTATTGATTTTTGCTATACAGTGATGAAAAAATATATAAAAAAGTGTACCTTGAGAGAGAGAAAATATTATTAGTCTTGTTGGTCCTATAAAGGAGTTACATGTTCACCTTATATAGTTCACCTTGACCTTTTGGGTTTGTGGTTTGTTTTGTTGTGGTCCCTTTGGTTGACTCGTGATCATTTATCTTACTTGGTCCATAGGTTATGTTTATTAATGTTTTGATACCTTATCTTAAGGAGTATCTAAATTATAAATTAAATTTTTAATTTAACATGAGAGACAGATCCAGTTCGTGGTCTGCTGCTCAACGTCACTGATCTCTCTCCCTCTGCATGATATTTGCACGATCTTTGTTGCTGCTCCATGTGATCTCTTGCTGCACCACCCCCGTGACTGGGCTTTCCTTATTACACCTTCCACGTGGTCACTTTGCACCAACGTGACCGTGATTATGTCGAATTGTGGGTCCTTCCCCAGTGTGACCGTGGCTTGTTTCTTGGGTGGACTGTGGGTTCTTCCTTAGTGTAACCGCGAGTCTGTTTCTTGGTGGACTATGGGTCCTTCACTAGCGTGATCATGATCTGTTTCTTTGCACTTTCTTGGTGGACTGTAAGTCCTTCAACACGGTCAAAAAACCTGTGCCTTGGTGATACCTTGAGAGTTCCTTCTCCAGCATGACCGTGATCTGTTTTCTTGGGTGGAATGTGGGTCCTTGACCTGTGTGACCGTGATTTGTTTCTTGGTGGACTATGGGTCCTTCACCAACATGACCATGATCTGTTTTCTCATATGAACCGTAGGTCCTTCCCTAGCATGACCATGATCTTGTTTTCTTGTGTGGACTGTGGGGTCTTCCACAGCATGACAGTGAGTTTCACTTTATGGGTGGACTGTGTTTTTTCAAGCATGACTATGTAAAGTATTCATCTGTGTCTATGTAGTATGTGATTGCATCCTTACCCAGCATGACTGTGTGTCCTTTGTCAGCATGATTGTACTGGGTATGAATGTGCTTGTTGACTAAGAAGTCTAGGTTAGTATGTGGTTAGTATGCTTATGCTTTAAACCTCTCTGGATCTTTCTCAAGGTACGCAAATTGTTTGTCTATATTGACTTGTCCCTTCGGTGACAAGATCAAATCTGAAAAATCTGAGTATATGGTTGATTCAAATATTGGTTATGATTATTTACTGTTGATATCTACTACACATTATTTTATCATGTTGTTACTGTACATGGAATTTGATGATTCTCGATGACCAACTTTAATGCAGTGAATACTGGAGCGTTAAGTTGAAAGAGATGAAAATTATTTTTTTATTACAGTTCAAATTTTATTATAGCGGTATTGTTCAGAATCTGATTTTATATGTTCATGCATTAATCTCACCAGGTATTGTGTTTTCCAAATTTTTATATTTCTTGACCCTTTAACAACATAATCTAGAGTATTACCTTTCTCCTATTTTATTTTTGATACAATTGTAATGTATAATTTCATAAAATAATGTACAAGAGTGAGACAAGACACATACAAGATAAGTTTAAAGCATAACTTTCATCTCTTTCAACTTAAACACTCTTGAATGTGGACTTTAGGTAGTGTTAATGTTGAAAGAGATGAAAATTATGCTTTCATACTTGTGTGGACTGTATATTATTTTATCTTGTTGTTACTGTACATGGCTTTGATTATTCTCGAGGAACAATTTTAACCCAGTGACTAATGGAGCGTTAAGTTGAAAGCGATGAAAATTATGTTTGTTTATTACAGCTCAAATTGTATTATAGCAGTACTGTTCTGAGTATGATTTTATACGTTCATGCATTAAAGTTAAGTACTTAAATTAAAAACTCCTCTAACCCTTAAACTTCAACATCAATTACTTTGGAGACATGTACATGACATATTCCATGCTTGGTTTTTACGGTTTTTTGTTATTTGGATTTCCTATTTATCCTTGTTTGGTTTTACTGAAAAGTATTGGTTTTCTTGAAAAGTATAGGAAGTTTACTTTATAATTTTCTCTTTTCCTTTAATGACACATCTAATTCTCATGTCTCTGATCTAAGAATTAGTGATATTTTTCCTTTTATGTCAGATATTACTTGTTTACCATATGGCACTTATGTAGGTTTTGAGTTGTAGTTACCAAAACACAAATAGGATATGTATGAGAATACGTATTCCATTTTTTATATTTCCTATTGGATATGATACATATGGATATGGCCTAGAGGTGTAGCTATTAGCCAAAAAGAAATCTAGTGGTTTCATATGCACGTTATTCAATATATTCTCTCATCATGCAAGAAGAATTTCAAGCGCTCTGTTCACTATTCATGGACATATGTTCCACAATATCTGAGGTATGTGATCTCGAATAAAGAAGTGAATTAAGGTTGAGGCTTGGATTGTTGAGAATCCATTTTTTTAAGAATGTCACCGTAATAATGTTTCATGTGGATGGTCACACAGCTAATATTGCAATCAAATATGTTTGTGGAGTTTAAATGTCTTGTTGAATGTCTTTATTATTATTATATTGTTAGATAACAACTTTATTAATGCATTTTCTTATAATGTGATATTTAGTAGGGAAATTGGTTTTGTTATTTTCTCAACTAAAGGACCCGCAATAGATTTAATAAATCCTGTCAATCCCATTGAAGAGTAGAAAGTTGGAACTAAGTACTATAAATCAAAGGTAATATCCCTGAAGTCTTTAGACGTTATCCTATTTATGATGATTTTCTTTTGGAAGTAATATAAAAACTGGACTTTTCAGTGATTGGTTTGTCTACTACTGCGTACTTTTTGTGATACAGATGGAATGCATTTTCTAAAGCTAAGTTAGGATGATTTGACATGAGTTTCACATGATCAAATTATCTTAAATATGGATAACATACATTATGCGCTAAATAAAGGAAAATATCAGCTCGGGATAAGGTCAAATATTTTAGAAGACATCAAAGAAAACTCTCAAAATCATCTTGGGGAGGATTGGTGGGATTCGAAGTGCACATCTCAAAACTAGTCAATGGGTTGTAAAAAGTGTGAAAACATCAAACTACCATTTTGGAAAACCTCTAGCTTCAATATGAGGACAATATTTGAATATTTGAACAAATAAGAGGAAGAATCATCCAAGATACTACAACTTCATAGATGCAATTTGCATGAGTTCATCATTTGGATGGCCCTTGCGTGCATTGGGAAACTTGCTCATGCTTGCGAACAAACAACTGCTTAGCTAATTTCCCTTAGTTAAACTTCTCTGAGCCAAACTTCCCATGATCTTTCTTGAGGCCTCTGCTATTTTTCTTTGTTGGGGTCACACAAGATTTATTCACCCTGATTCCCTTTGACTTGTATTCATATTGCTCTGCCTCACCCTTTTGTGCAACATAATCCTTGATAGGAGGTGTGCCGATTGAATTGACTTGTCTTGAAGCTAAATTTGAAACATTTTGCTTCTTTGGAGAAGGAAGCACTGGTGCAGTCACGCTCTGTAGCTTTTGTTCTTCCATTTTTGGATCAGCCAATGATTCGGTAGACATTTTAGCATGTGCACTCCTCTCATCCTTACCTCCAATATGCAATTTATCCATATTCTTAGAGGACATTGAATCTTCAAACCATGGATCCATCTGCTTCTCCTCTACCCATTTAGCAGGTTTTGAAGAAAACCTTATAAAGGATTGATAAGAATCTGAAGACACCACAAGCTTCTTACTACCTCCTATTTCTGTTGCTTCTTTTTGGATCAATGTGTCTACTTTAACACACTCCTCATTTTCCTTAACTGACTTGTCATTATCAAAGCATTTAGTATAATATTTTCATCTATAGAAATCTTGTATGCATCATCTTGTCCAGTCACACCAGTTTCCACTGGCTCCACTAAAGTAGTTGCAGCCTATGCAACACATGCAGACATAGCTTCCTGAGCCTGGTGACGCCGTTTAGAGGGAGGCAAGGAAACTTCATCACTCGGTAGGATACTTCACAAACGATATTTATCAGCCTTTGGTGGAAAACACATAGGCCTTTCCATAAAAATTGAAGACATCTGCCCATGTGGCAAATCACCTTCAGTTTCAATATTGTTAGAACTTAAGATATTATTAGTTCTCAAATGGAATTGATTTAACACACAAGCATTATCCGATGCCATATTTTCTCCATTATTGTCATTGGCACTTGCTATGCCTCCTTTATTCGAGCTTTTTACAATTTTCTTGGTTTCATCTTTAGCTTCAATTCTTGCCCTTTTTACCAAATGAAAATGTTCATCAAAGTTAAGTTTCCTTGCCTTGATCCGTGTCCTTTTCTTTCAATGATCTACTCCAGATAATACTTCAAGAACATTTTCTTCTTTAGTGCAAATATTTATCTTTATTTGATTATCTCATCTCTCCGATAGAGTTGATAACCCTGCATTATATTTCTTCAAGAGCTTTCTTTTCTTCTTTAGAATGGAATTATGATGCAAAGAAGTGTTTGGAACTACCCTAACTTCATTGTCTTTAGTCACAAATGTAGAAAGCATATGATCTTTGACATTAGGAACATAATTTTCATGAATATTTTCAAAATCTTTTTCACCCTTCAAATTTTCTTTACAGCTTGAAACCTGAATGCTCTCTTCAATGTTTCCATGTTTAAAAGATTCAAAATTGCTGACAGTGTTATCTGTCACTGTTTTTCTACGATCTAGGAACTCACTTTTAGGCACTAACCGAGAACCTCTTATTTCTTTTTCCATGCTTTGCCTTTTCTGACCAAACTTCTTTTCACTCATGGTCTGCTCTGAAATAATGCATGTATCTGTTGATTGTATCCTAATTTCTTCAAGATAAGAAGAAAAATTCAAAATTTTGTCTCCATCATTATGAATATTGCTTTCACTCTCTAGTGACCTTTTAAAATATCTCTTTGTTGTCTTCAACTATGGCTCAGTTATTAAAGATACTGCACTAGAAACATCATACCTCAAATGGTTCTCAAAATGGCTTGTAGGTACCGCACCAGCAACATCAGACCTCAAATGGTCCTCAAAATGGCTTGTAGGCTTCTTTATCTTTAGTATGGACCTCATATTGTCAGATTTAGATGTTGATAATGAATTGTGGTTTTTAATCCCAACCTGAATTGAATTGAGCATCTTCCTATCTTTCTTATCAGACGATGTCAAGGATGTAGCAGGCCTTTTCTTATTCTCACCTACTCCATGTGTCTTTTTCCAATTTTCTTTCCTATATAATTCCCTCTTGATATCATGTTTCTTGGAAAAAGTCTCATAATGCATTTGATTAGATGTATCTTTTTTCATTTTTCAACATTTCCTCTGACTCATCAGTTGCTTCTTGGATTTTATCATTTTTTGTAAACTGTACTTTCTTTTTAGAATCCTTTAAGCTTTCATCAATACATGATATGGATTTCCCATCATCAATCTTTGGCACAAATTCATCTTTCTCTGTACCTTTATATCTGGAAAAAAATGTACTTTCTCTGCAGAATCCTTTAAGCTTTCATCAAAACATGATCTGGATTTGTTGAAGCCTAAATAAGTAAAACAACATACCTGCTCCCCAGTATTGAATGCAGTAGGTGCTTTCATAGTTAATGCTTCTTGTCTATCAAAGAGTCATGTTACCTTTCTTTCCCAACTAGGCTCCTCTACATTTATACCGAAGCCATGGTTCACCTAATTAAAGTAGCACCAAAAAATATTGTTGGTGTCTTCTAGATTCATAGCACATTTTGCATCAATAAGCATCATAGAAAAAATGTAAACTTGGTATTAGACAGAGCTAAGATCTTACAAAATCTGAAAAAGGGACCATAGTTGTTTGAAAAGACACATTTTTGGCAGGGTTTATAACACTAATTGAATTAATAATTTAGATCTGCAATTTGAGGGAATTTACACATACATTAATTAATATTCGAACCCTAACTCTGCACTAATAAAGAACATTGAAAACAGTTCTGAATTTTAGTATTTAACATCAACTTGATTTACAACAAGAAATAATTCATAGTTGATGTAACAAACTAAGTCTCTCTGAAATTACATCTATCTTTACAACTTAGTTGCTCTTAGGGAAGCCCTCCATGTGTTGGATTAAACCCAAAGTAATGGAAGTAGTTGCTTTGGTGACAATGATAACTCTTATGAGTTCAACTTAAGCTTAGAACCTAGTGAGGACTTTGCACTTAAGGGTGCTCGTTTGAGTGATAACATAAATTTTCAAATTACTTTCTAACATTCCAAATTGATCAGTATGTTTAAACTTTAAACCCTAAATAATGCAAAACATTGTCCCAAGGAACATCTGAATCTTTCAAATATATATATATATATATATATATATATATATATATATATTAGTGGCTATCATGAACATCTATAGTATTCACATACTAATTTAACTTTCTATTCCATTTATTCTTCTATCAAATGCAAACTTGGATCTCATGAAAATGTCACATAATACAAGTAAAAATTATTAGTGGCTATCATGAACATCTATAGTATTCACATACTAATTTAACTTTCTATTCCATTTATTCTTCTATCAAATGCAAACTTGGATCTCATGAAAATGTCACATAATACAAGTAAAAATTGTCATAGACAAAAATTGTCGTTGTTTTTCTTACACCATTACGTTATATGATCTATGGTACATGAATCACTAAAGAATGACCACATTCTGACACCTACAGAAGGAAGTGAAAAGGTACTTATAATTAAGCTATGTTAACTTAATTTATTTCCAATATGTGAAAGGTAAAGTATACTCTAAGAGAATTCAATTACTTTTAATTGTCTACAACATAATTTCTATGGAGTAATTTACATAAGAGAAAATCGTTCTGTCATTTTCTCAAATTTTGCAGTTGTACCACAATAATATATGCTTTCCTTCAGCTCCTGAAGGTACCAAACAATCACATCCAATTTCTTTGATGCCTACTGATGGTCAACTTTTCTTGGTTCATGAAGACCTTGCCTTGGGACTCAGTCAGAGGTGAGTTTGCTTATTTCAAATTGTTTTACATGTCCTTCAATTTGGTTATTTAAGACAATTTGGTATTCTTCGCAATTTCTAAATATACGTTTCCATATTGGAGTGCAAATTAATGATACATGTGAAATATTTTTTTTAGATATGTTCTGTGTTGCAAATGCATCTCTTCCTGTTCCTTCAATATTCATGCACAATTGTAAACAGGACAATAAGGAGGACACATCCAGTTAGTTATCAACTTTTTCAAACCCATTAAATAGATGTGGGTTGAACTTGCACTTGGAGTATCGGGGTTCTTCATACCATCTTGATTTCCAATACACTCGTTCTGATGTAACTGTAGAAAAGGAATCCAAGCCAGAATTGAGTCTGCAAGGAACAACCATGGATTATGGAACCCACCTGGTTGGCATGGGGTTTGATGGGCTGCCTCAACAATGGCCTTCAAGTTATAATCATGTAGTAGGGTCACTTTTTGACAAGAACTTATATTCATGGGTAAACACCTTTTATTTGTCAAGTAGCCTATTCTAAAAAAGCCACCTACAATTGACAGGACACTATATTTTTCAGTGCCATGTGTGCATTTCCCTGGTTTTGAATATCATGTTTTGACCGCTTACGATATTTGGCTAGCTATGGTTATGTTTTTATAGCATAAGATGTTGAATGGAGATTATAAATTAAATTATAAAGAAACAATAATTGATGCTTCTTCAACAGTTCTACCCTTAAGTCTTAATATTGTGATTTGTTATAAAAAAAATACTCATAAAGGAATAGTCCATGACAGACAACCTTCTCTTTGGTAAGTTCCAAAGAAACAGGACGATGGCCTCTTTTAACATTATGTAGAAATCATAGAAGTTGTAAATAGTGGCTAATGACCATTGTAGATATGTTCACATACTTATCGGCTATTTCACAATTAGTTATTTTAAATTAAGATGTAAGCATAAAAGAATGTATTATCCATACTAGATTCTTAGATTCTAATTATTTTCCTGAATGTTTGCTTTTCTTGTAGCAACAGTCTATGCCAATGTTTGGATCGGCTTCAACTTTAACTAGTCATAAAATCAGCTTCGGCTACATAGATTAGGATGGAAGAGAGGATGGAAGAGACACTTTACTTCTCATTCGATCTTCTATTTATATACTTCTTTCAGCATTATGTCATTTCACTAGTCACACCCTTTCAATCAGGAAATGTGTCTTTTCACCAAACTCATTTTTTTCGTTGTTGTGTCCTTCCAAAAAAACATGTCCTCTATTTTGTGCCTCTTCGTCTGTAGGCCCACATATTTTTCTCTCCACTAAAATTGGCGGTCCCTCTATCTTTGTCAGTGTCTCCAAATCCACAGCATCGGCCAAAATATCTCACCCTCGGTCGTCTCCACCATTGATCTTTCCCCCGGCATTCATGCAACGGATCACATTGATTTCATTGGTCCTAACTATATGGACGTTAACGACGGGGATTGGACCCAAAATTTCTATAGGGAGGCCCCCAAAGTGGCTCAACTTTTTTAACCTCCGCTAGGGGGAATTAAACCCCCTGCATTTATACCGATGAAATGCAATATGGGTCATCGATCCCTTCAGTGATTGACCATAAGCATGAGTGGGCCTAATGGTTAAGAGCATGTGTTTCCTCTTAGGAGGTCACGGGTTCAAATCCAGAGGGGGGTAGTGTATGTACACCTCTGTAGACTTTAGCAGTTAAATCGATGCGCAGAGGGGGGTCCCTTGTCCCATAAACAAGGGGGTCTCATACACCAATTTGGTGTCTCGCTTGGAGGTGACCTTAAAAATAGATTATTATTATTATTATTATTTATCTAATGTTGTCCCCATCGCGCATATCATATTTCACAGGAAATCCTTTTATGTTGTCCTCCGTTCACTTTATGGAGCATAATATAATATGGACCGTTGGATTATCTCCACGTCGTCCTCAGTCATTGATCGGTATCGCACATAATTTTTCTAGAGCCTTAACTAGCCAACATCTCTCCTTTCCAAAATCTTCTTGTTTTAATCTCAGCCTTCCGATCTCTTAAGACCACATTCTTGACCGTCAATTCTTCAAATTCTTTTATTGACCTTTACAAATGTTTCCAGGTATGAAATATAAACCATGTGCATAATATAAACTATGTGCAAGCCTTTTATAACCTTGTGCAGATATTCTTACACTTAGTCATTTTTCTTTTTAACCTTATTATGCAAAATAATATTGTTCACCTACTTTGGGAATCCAAGATCTCACACATGTGAGCCTCAAAGTGAGAACTGATTTCATGGTTGGATAGCCAGTCCACCAGGAAATAAGACCATGTTACCCTTAGAATTTGCTGGGAGAACCTGAGCCTGTAGAGGGCATTTCAAAATAGATTCTCAATCTTTTTTGAACATCAAAACATATTTCTTCCCATTTTGGCAGACTCCTATTTCACACATGTGAACACCCAAAAGGAAACTGACTCCATGGTTGGATAGCTAGTTCATCATGGAACTAGACCATGCAATCTGATGAATTTGATCATCAATAGAGCCTCTCCTTGCAGTAATCTCCAAATTCCTTCTCAAACTCCTTTTCTAACATAGTCATTTTCAGAACTTTCTCAAAGTTTATCTTGAAACCCCAATTTGACAGATCCATAACTATTTCTTTAGAAATGATTAAGGAACATTGATTCCATGGTTAGGTAGACAAGTCAATATACTACATCCTGACCATTTGCTACGGGAATTCTTCTCAAACCATGAATTATGGCGGACATTCTCTTAATGCTGTTGGGACCAATTTTGACTAATTATTCCGACTTGGTCAATTTACTGATTTTCACCATTTTGCCATATTTCTCCCGAGTGATGTCATAATGCAACAATGACTTCAACTTCATGCCAAATCATCATCTATGCCATTCCATGCCAATATATCTGCCATATCATCATCAATGCCATGTGATCTCTATGATGTTGATCATTGTGGGTGAAGTAATGTGCATCCACAATATACATCAAAAGAAGCAAGGTGCATTGTAGAATGCATGTGGGGTATCATGTCAATATACTAGGTAGAAATATAAAAGGGTATAAAAAATGTAAATGAAAAAATGGATACATGTAATATATAGTGAAAATAGGGTTTTTTTTTAAATTGGGAGGGCATATTGGGAGGGGGTTAAAAAAAACGATTTTGGGAGGTATTTTCCAATATTTTTTGAAAATAGGGGTATTGTTTCATATTCCACGAACGAACGTGCTATGGCATGCTTTCACTAAGTGAAGATCTCAATTATTCCAACATTCTGATCTTCGTGTTGCGGGTGAAATAAAAATATGCTTCAAGCCTTCATATCTTAAGGGTGTTAAATTGATTATTAATAGATGCCCCCTAATGTGTGAGTTCTATAGCAGAGATAAGGGTCGAAATACATTTTTTTTATTCTGATACTCATTATTGATGAGGGAAATATGGTAAAGGAGTAGGATCTTGAGCGCAGGAGTTTGAAAAGCATTTGTAATTCAAACAAGGAAACAACCCAAATATACAATATCTTCCTCAGGCAGGTATACCCATACTCAACAGTAAACAAGCATGGCCACAGAAAATACAAATTGGATCCATGTCAAAATAAAATATTACAAAAATGTATACATGCACTTTGATGAGTGCAAAATATCCATGTCTTCATGGTACTTTGACATGGAAGTTTAACTTTCGCAACTCAGGCAGTGCATCAATGAGTGATACAATTATCTTTCCTAAGGTATTCAATACAAACCAATGATAGTATGAATTTATATCATGTGAATAAATGAGTTAACGTCAAGCATAATAAAACACCATCTGATTATTGGTCTTTGATGTATACCATTTACAGATGCAAGGAGGTCTACTGATAATGACGATGGACTCTAAGGTACTTCAATACAAACCAACAAGTGTGAATAGATGTTCTGAATTCGAACACTTGTAGAATCAAACAATCAAGGGCCATTGATGTATACCCATTGTTATTTGCAAGGAAACTTGTCACTTATGACTTCAAGATCCAAGGTACTCTTCTGATTCCTAGATCCACTTCCTAGATGATGATTTGGTGTTGATAGGAATAGATCCTTCAGAAGGAGAGAATTAATGCATCCCACATCAACTAACATGAAACTGAGATCAATAGGCTGATATAATTTGGTAGAGCTGCGAGATCCAACACTATATACTAACACAAGGAAGGCCGACATGATTGGTCGGGAATATTTAAGGAATGATCAACATTGTTTAACTTCCCTTGAATACATTACACGACACATAGTGACACTTGGAAACATAAGAATTGAGTAACCAACCATTATGAAATTCACCAATTCCATATGAATTAACGAAATCTCCATGGATGATAGGAAGGATAACCTATCTATGGAGATATGTTCAAATTATTTGTACAGCTGCCTAAGGAAAATGTAAATGGTGTATTTATAATTGATGAAAGGATATGTGCCATGTTCAAGGGTGATAAGGACTGACTGTTGTCATTTTCTTCATGATGAAATATGAATAGATTCGGTAATCCCCATTTTTGGATTTTTTTTTTAGTTTTAGTGTTTTTTCATTTATTAGCTCGAAAAAGAATAAAGAATGCCATAGTACATAAGGGAGAATGAGTGTTCCATGGGAATACACCTATGTTTCAAGGGCATGGGTCAGGCCAAGGAAATGATACATACTACAAACAAGGGCTAGTCCAGTTATGCACACTCTTTCAGATGTTCCCTCCGTACGTAGGCTATTTGAACAAGGATTATGTGTCGACAAAGAGTGAAATAGAGCCAAGTAATAGTGGCTTTACCCAATATGGAATCATGAACAAGTAGGGAAGGGGAAATATGGTTTTACTTCATACTTATTCTTGTGAAAAATACCAAAATCATAAAACATAATGAATCATGGTCTATCTTCAACAACTCGAATCAAACAATTTGAACATGTCAAACTCTCCATAATCCAAAAAAAGTAATCATAAACCAACCATTTATTCATAAAATAAGATCAATATGTGCATTTGATATATGAAATATTAGAAATGAGTGTGCATTATCCTAGCATTCAAATCGATATAGTAAATATAAGTAAAATAGTCATTTCTTACCATTTTTTGTAGGGGGAACCTCCTTCAAGGATGTATTTAATAAGTCATGAACCACTATTCAATGATCTGTCAGTTTTAGGTGAGTCTTCATGATGGATCATGAAGTCGAAATAGTTCGGATGTGTTTTTGAATTATCCATATATTCCAAATTTTTATAATCTTTTGGTTTTTTATCTTGAAGAAAAGTAAAATAGGACAAAGTGTTTACACTACTATTTTTGGTGTGTTCAAAGTTACTGTCAAAATGTCGTGAACTACAACACACTTTTTGGGTTATGATGTAATCAGTTTTATTCTATAAAAAAGAATGTTACTTCATCTTTTACTTATGTTTTAAATGATTTTCTCAATTACAATGCCATGAATTAAATGTTCATGCTTGATTTATCAGAATGATGTATGACAAAGATTCCAATTAAGTACGTAGTTAGCTAAAGAATCAACTAGACTGTTCAAACATCTAGGAGCATAAATGTTCTCAATGAATTCAAAATGATGTTCTAGAAGACGTACTCGTAGAAACTTTATAAATAGTATAGGATCACGAACCTGACAATGATCGTTTAACTGAGATACAACAAGTTGTGAGTCGAGTTTAACAATAATTCGTTGGATGCCAAGGGCATTAGCCTCAACCAGAAGCTTAATGACTGCACTATACTCTGCAACATTATTGGTCTCATATCCAAGGAAAGAGCCTCCTAAACTATGAACCTGATTGTTAGGTGTGATTATTACCCATGCAGCAGAAGCAATGTTCCGAGAGCCACAGCTGGTGCCGTCCGCATATCCCAAATAAGTGAAAGTTTCTAATGTCATCTTCCAAGTAAAAAATATCGAGTAATATGAGTGTGCACGAAATAACTATTGTACAAACGTCTATACATAAAATACAACATAATACAACAAATGTTGCGAGGTAGCGATGTCTACACAAAGTGCTTCTTTAGATAGAGACCATTTCTTATCTCCAACAAGGTTTCCCCATCATAATTGAATAACTCATATGCTCCTATTTTTAACATAGTTTTGACAACAAGAGGGAAACACCATTAGATACAAATTTCCCTTTTCCTATTTTATCATTCTCTTGGTCATAAGCTAAAACCAAATCACCTTCTGAAAAAGACTCGAGGATGGGAAACTTTGTCATATTGGGATCTGAATCCTTTCTTGTGTGCTTCTACATTAAATGAGGCATATCTTATAGTTTCATCAAGAGACTGGATATGGAGGAGCCTCTCTTATTCTGTAGAGGTGTTAGGTAGAAGTTCGATAACTAGTTTTAATGATGGGATCTCACATTCAATCAACAACACAACTTCTTTTCCATAAACCAACTGGAAAGGACTGAAACCAGTGGCAGTTTAGTCAAGGTAGTGTATGCCCAGAGAGTAGAGAACAACATTAAATTCTAGTTAGTTGTTTTCTTATTAACCATTCATTGCAACATGGTCTTCAAAACCATGTCGATGACTTCTACTTGACCATTACATTGGGGATAATATGGTGAGGAAAAATTCTGTCGTAATCCTAACTTGGTCGTAAGTTCATCCATGAAGGAATTCCTAAAATGGATATCATTATCTGTGACGATCTCTTTGGGTACACATAACCTAGATATCACATGATTGAATAGAAAGTATGTTGTAGTTTTTTTTTCGTGTTGTTGAATGTAGGCATTGCCTCAACGCACTTTTTGAAGTAGCCCAATGCTAATATGACATAGTTGTGTCCATCAACTAAAGATGGGTTGATTATCATGTAATCAATGACCCATGGTTACCACAGGGTGTAATGGAGCAGGATGTGCATGCATTTTTCTTATATAGATATGACAAGGATGACACTTTTTGACATCATTAATGCAATCTTTAAAGATAGTGGGCCAAATGTATCCTGCACACAATATTTTCTAGGAAGTTTCCCACCCAAAAATATGATCGCCACGTGCTCTTTCATGGCAATCATTCAATACTTGCTTGTCTTCTTCATGTAGTAAACAACGTCTTAAAATTGAATCTATTTCTCTATGGTAAAAAGTATCCCCATTAATGTGGTATCTTCGTGCTTGGTGTTGGATACGACGACATTCAATACTACAAAATTGAGCATCAATCCTTTGGGTTTGGAGATATATAATCAATGTTCCATACCAAGGATCTATAGTGGCAATGTGGAATAAATGTTCATTTTCCCAAGGCTATTCTTCTATTTTTTCCTCTTTATTGCTAGGTAACTCAGACACTAGTTTCGCAAATGTTATTGACTTATTAGCTTTAGCGTTTACAAATTCATGATCAGATTCTTGCAAAATTACTATCAATTTATAATAATAATAATCTATTTTTAAGGTCACCGCCAAGCGAGACACCAAATTGGTGTATGAGACCCCCTTGTTTGTGGGACAAGGGACCCCCCTCTGNGTACCCCGATGAATTGATGAGATAAAATGTGTTTCATGGGGTTCATTTTAGCCACGATAGCCATTTTTAATGGAAGTATATAATGTATAAGTCTCTAAACAACATGAGATGCTTCCAAGGGTAACCTCTCTACCTGGGAATATATGAATTCATGGACGGGCAGGCCCTTATAAGATAATATATGACATGTTCTTGATATGAATCATCCTCTTGGACCAAAACCATCCCTAAAGTGGATTCGGTTTTTCCAAATATAGCAAAAAGTATATGGTATAATCCATAGGACTAAGCACCGGGATTGACAATAGGGCTTGTTTTAATGCATCAAAAGAGCATTGAGCTTGGTCATCCAAAATGAATGGTGTATCTTGTTTTAAGACATGCATGAAACCTTTCGAAATTTCATCATATTCACAATTAATATTCTCAATAATGTTGTTGTTCCTTGTAGGCTTTGAAGTTGTCGAATATTTTTTGGGGAGAGAAACTGTAATATTTCCTCAACCATAAGGGGATATACCATTATCCCATTCTTGGATACAATGAAACCAAGTAATCTCCCAAACTCCACGCAAAATATGCATTTATGTGGATTCAACCTAATGTTATACTGACGATATCGAATGAAAATGACACGTAAGTGTGCACAATGTTCAACTCTTCTCCTAGATTTGGTTGTTAAGTAATTGAGAGAAACCTCGACTATTTTCTTAATATCATGGAACACATATGACATTGCTCTTTGAAAAGTAGTCCCTGTGTTTTTAAGGCCAAAAGGAATTTTTTGATATGCAAAAGTGCCCTGTGAGAAAATGAAAGTTGTTTTTATGTTGATCTTCCTTCTTAATTTGAATTTGGTTATAACTGGAGAATCCATCCATAAATGAAAAGATTTCATTATCGACACATTCGTCTATACTATGATCAATAAAGGGTGTGGAATATGTATCTTTGTGACAAACCAAATTTAAATCCCTAAATTCGGTACAGACTCGTATTGTTCCTTGTTTTTTATTGACTGAAACGGGATTAGATACCCATTCAATCAAAGGTACAGGGTAAATGAAGTCATATTTTAATATCTTTTCTACTTCTACTTTTATGGCAACAAATTTCTAGGATTTATTGGATGTAACTTCTATCGTATAGGTTTAACATTTGGATGGGTTTTTATCTCATGTTCGATGATACTAGGATCGATGCCCAACATTTCTTCATATGACCAAGCAAACACATCGCATAACTCTTTGAATAGAGAAATATATTGTGTGGCTTCCTCTGGAGATCAATTGGAACCTATATTGATATTTTCGATGATGTCGGGATTAATAGATATATCGATAGGAATAATTTTTGAAATGTTTGCCAAATTTCCTTCCAAAATAACATTGTATGTTTGGAGAGGGCATTCGTACCTTTACATATCGTCATCAAGGTAAAAAAATTCAAGTTTAACCTCTAATGAATCCATCTTAGAAAGAAATGATGATTGATGATGCATATCCTCCCAGGGTTGTTCTGAGATGTACTCATGAATTCAAGGATAACTTCTTCATATGAAAATATTTAATCCAAGATGTCATGAGTGTTGGGAGTATAAATAGCCCATACGGGAGATATGTATGGATGATATTCCTCCCTTAAAGAAGGATTTTTATCCAATTCTGTTGAACCCATTTGGATTGCTTGGTATGGAAATTATACATCATATAAGGGCATACTACTCACATTTTCATCAAATTATTTGGAATGTATTTCCTTTCCTTTACTAGTTTTAACTTGGATGTCCTCTACAGTAGTGCCATTTGATAAAGTGGAATCAATCATTGTAGTGGATTTAGAAGAAAAAAAATGTTAATGGAAAGTAAACTTCTCATGTAATGGTGAAAATTGGAGCAGCTTGAGGGGTATATGTTGGTGGTGGGATTGTTAAGGTTCCAATCAGGGAATGATATTTGAACATCCCTACTCCAACATCTTGAATCATTGTTTTTGAGTCCCCCACAAAAGGTACATTCGAGTGGACACTAGTTTTAGGTGCGCAATAATCTAACTGATCGATTGCAACAATCTTCCCTTAGTGGGGGAGCCAAATCACTGGGAATACTAAAGATACTACCGCCATTATTGCGTGTATCCAATGATGTCCCAAAATAATATTATAATCTATGGGTGCATCTACTACCTCAACATCAACCTGAACTATTTTACCTCCCAATTCAATTGGGCAAGCTGTAATAAGTCTGTGCGGTGGAATGAGTGTCCATCAAATGCTTTAAGTATTGTGTGGGATGGTGATAAAATGGTGATCCTAATTCTTTCCAACATCCTATTGACATGAAACAAGTAGAGGCTCCTTCGTTTATAACATTTCAAAAAATATTCTTCCCATGTGAGACCACTTTAATCTGAAAAGCGATATGCGATGGAATCCTACATGTTGACTATCCTAAATCGAAGGTGATCAAATTACTATCATTCGAATCGATTGCACTAATGGTAGACAATAATTTTTTTCTCTGAATTGGAAAACTTTGTAATACCTCCAAGGATGACATGGAACAGTATGCTTGAGCTAAGTTTTCCACTATACTATAGTGTTGAGCTACTCTTGCATTAGGATTATGAGTTGTTTTACGTAGAACCCCTTTGGGGGGAAATGAAATATGTCAATGGTTGGTTTCTCAATGGTAATAGAACCATTTGGATGTGATCCTAATGGGTCTAAAACACTAGGTGGTGTATCATAAGAATGATCCCTTCTTTGAACATTAGCCTCATGATCTAACCGAAAGATTTTGGAAATGGGTGGATTTCCCCCTTGAGGAGGTATCGGTGTTGTAGCGACCATCTATTTTTGTTGTGGAAAAAGTTGACTCAATACAACAAGTTTTTATGGCCCGCCACGTTGAGATAACATACAATGAATTTCATCCATATGAGGTCATTGGTGAGTAGCCTGATCTCCTTGTCAAATCTTGCAAGGATACTTGTTTTTTTGTTTCTCCGAATTTCCTTCTGGTTGATTATTCATCTTAGGTCCATATCCTACCCCAGAATTAGAATTTGGATTTTTATTTTGTTTCTTTTTTTTCCTTTTTTTCTATGGCTTGGAATGTGCATATTTCTGAAGTTTGGGTAGGATTTGCAGGTTGCTAGTTTGTCTAGCCAACTGTGGGTTGCGAAGTTTGAACAAATACTTGTCCCAATTGTTGGCTAAGTTCATCAATTTGACTAATAGAACCAATCACACCATCAACATGAGGTCCTTTTGGTGTCCTATATGGATTAGACACAAGTCTCGCAGCATGAGGTATTAAATCATAAAGTGTGCCTGATTGTGAATATATCAAATCCATCTATTGGGCACTCTAAATGAGTTGTTCTTTGGTCATGGATCCTGACATGGATACATATTTGGTATAGGATTTCACCAACTAGTCTACTAAGAATTGATATAGGATTTCTACTTTAGTAAGCCTTTGGTGTCTCATCCGCTCATGTATATGATCATATATGTGAGTAGAAGTGGATTTCCTAAGCTAGGTAAAAAGTTCAGTACCTATCTCATAGCGGATAGGTAATTGAAAGTGTTTCAAAAAAACCATGGCTAAAGATGAAAAATCTGAGAATGTATTACGAGGCAATTCTATGTACCATTTCATAGCAGTTCCCATGAGGGTCCGCCGAAACAACCACAACCTAATACGGCAATCAACTAAGGAATTGGATGAACACCATAAATGAAATGTCATCACGTGATTTGATGAATCGTCCCCTTGTCATCCATCGAATTTGGGTATGTCTGAAGGAAGTTTGGTTGGTATGGTTGTCCACCCATTCAAATGTAGAACATGATCATTGGTCAGTCGGGATAAATCCGATAGATTCAATGTGGCTAGAAATAGTGATCTGATAGGTGACATTGCATATGTTTGGTACATGGGTAGAGCCTAATGGTTCCATTGTAGGAGCTATGGAAACTTGGTTTTGACCCTTAAGTGGTCATGGAATTGGCCTCTCTAGAGAAAAAATTGACTTCAAATATTTTTTCCTATATGGAAGCAGTGGTCAGATGAGAAATTAAATCTCCCAATTGTTCCAAAATTCTGATCTTCATGTTGCAGGTAAAATAAAAATATGCTTCGGTCCTTCATAAATTAAGGGTGTTAAATTAATTGTTTATAGAGGGAAAGACTCTTTGATTGCTCAAACTTGGCTATTTATATACGGTTGAAAAAGTCCTTAGAGGTTAAAGGTGAGAGGAAGGTGTCAACACCATAAAAAGGATTCAAGAGATGTATGTTAGGGAATTCCGCCACCTCGGAATATTTCAAATTTATGTACATAGAGAGACATCGTGGTGAAATAATTAAGTAGATTGTGGAAATTTTAGAAAGAGTAGACAAATATTTTGATTGAAAATACATGGATAATGGAATACATGTAGGTAGAGGGACTAATAGTCAAACTGGTCTGAACATGGGTGCGAATTCCAAATAGTCATAGACTTAGGCGATATAATACAATTTCTATTGATATAAAATCATTGGATCCTGGTCTTTCAAAAGAAATTCACAACTATATCAATTTTGAAATTTTCTAACATTAACACTTTTTTTTGGATTAAGTATAAAGTATACGTCAATGTTTGTGAATAATTTAGTACCTAAACAATCAAATTTTATATAAAATTGGTATATGTAGAGGACAAGGAGCACTAGAGTGGGGCTTCTTTTTCCAAATACAAATAGGATTGTTTTATATATATTTTTAAATTAGTAAAGACAATCCTAAAATTAACATTCCATGTGTTGATGTAATGTTTGGAGGTATTAACATAAGGAATATGTGTATGTGATAGTGAAACATACATTCTTTTCAAATGATTGAGGAACCAAAATGTTATAGGAAAATTTTAATAACGTAGAAACATGAACAAATTCATGCACCCATGGTTTTGTTGTACGAGTCGGGAGGGGGCTTCACCCTGACTCTTGAGGAAGATGCCTTCAAGAAATTAATTGATGTGCAAGTAAATAAGTCTACATAAATCCAATCTCAGTTCATGAAGAAGATCGAGGGAAATTCAGAAGTTGCCCTCCCTCTAGTGGTCCCTAGAAGAGTAGTTCTCAAAATTGAGGAAAGAGCCCTAGTTGAGCAATTCATGGACCTATGGCCTTCATCGATGCATGGATCCAGAAGAATTAGTTAACCCTCCTATCTTCCACGGTTGCTTCATACTCAGTAGGTAATGGTTTCTTCATATTCCAATTTGAAAAACATGTAGATTGGGATTTCATTTTTCGGAATGGACCCTATTTAATGGGTCCACGGGTTCTGTACCTAAACAAATGGACCCCATATTTTAATTTTTGATTTATCGATGGACATTATACCCTTGACTATGCTTGACTTGGTCAAGATGTCGCATGGTGTAGGTATAAATACGTAGACCTGCTTGGTCCCAAAAATGATCCAACGAGAGATCAAATATTATTCTCATGCACTCTTAAATTTAAGAAGTTCATTCACTTACAGGAAATTAACTTTGTTGTAGAAAACCTAAGTGCGCAACAAAAATAACACTCTACTACAAAAATTCAATGTTGCCCATAATTTCATTATATTTTTTTCTCATACTCATTCATGTTCCCTTCAAGAACCCACTGGTTAGATTATTTAGACTTGAATAATGCACAATAGTTAACATTGATTTACTAGTAACCAATTGAAAGGCAAATTTTATTCTTCATGAATAAAAGTTTGATATAACGTTCCAATGACTAGAAATTTCCATACCATTATATAAATCTATATTACTTACGTGGTATTCTGCAAAGATTCCAATGATCAGATGCATTTTAGTTTTTGTTCACCCATTTACCACTTCAAATAACACATTTTTATTTCAAATGGATGTCGTTTTCTACTAAGATTTGACCTTAATTGGTCATTGTCTATTTCTATGTTTTACTGCCCGTTTCCAACATTTCAACACAAACCTCAAATCCAATGTTCTGCCTTTTTTTAGCACTTTAAATGATCAAATTCCCAAATCATACAAATTAACCATCTCTTCAACACTAAATTAAAATATCAATATTCATTATTTCTATGCATGGGCTCTCACCATGATTTGCTCATTCTCGATTTAGTTTGGTTCCATCCTTGGAGAGGTTGGAATATACAATGATTTTGCTCAAATCCTATCTTAAATACAATGCATATATTAAACCTTAACATATGAAGTTCATAAGAGATTCATTTTCACTATCTCATTCTCAATTTGTAGGGTAATTTCACACAGAGACTCTCGATTTTCCACACAATCACATGGATTTTTCAATCCTTCAAAGGGTCTTTTAAGTCTTAATTACTTCTACAAGAGTTGGAACTCCTAACATTCTACCAAATTACACACCTAAACTGGAAATTCTTGCATAGATTCCACCTAGTTCTACACTCTAAACGAAAATAAATTATTTTTGTTTACTTCTCTTAACAACCTATAATTACATATAAATTGTTTGGATATCAAGGTTAATGCACAAAATATCCAATTTATATGAGTTGAGTATCATTCACCATAGTTCAAACACACATAGATTCATGAAATCAAATACACACAATATAATGGTGAAATTGTCTTTTCAATATTCATAAACAAAAGTTTTATACATACTCAAACAAAACCCTGATCTACTCCCTCGTTGGTTAAATATAACATTAGCCGATCCAATTCTCTTCTATGGGTGAATCAATCTTTTTAATTACCAATACACAACCCTAATTCCTCCCGAATTGAAATATAAAGAAGAATATTAATTCTTATATTTCAATGAACAACTCCTTAAATTTTTGTAACTGATTTCTAAGCATAGAATTCGACGAGACTCACTAACTGAAAAACTCATCAAATTCTGCCACTAAGTGAAAAGTTGGTTGCATTACTCATCACTTGACTAACACTAAGCATTTATCTAGATGATTCTAGAATTCTAATTTAAACTATGGAAATCTTACAAAAGAACCCACTCCTTGGGAAAGTACCGAGACCCCTAGAGTCTAGATCAATATTATAATTTTTCAATGAGAGCAAATGCTCCTACATCATACCTTCATAATAGAAAATATTTATGACCTCCTGTTCATAAGCCTTCGATGTAACAATCATCTTGGATCCCATATTTGATGTTCTTGCTAATCAGTTGTTTAGTTATGTTGTTGTAACATTGTTGGTTGAACTGTACCAAGATCCCAAACTTTATTTACCAATTTTCCAATTACTTTATCCTCATTAGTTCGTATAGTATATCGTATTTGCATGTTTCTCTTACTCATCTTCTTATATCTCTGCTTGAGTATCTTAATCAAATGTTTCAAAAAATCGTCCAATTCAATGTGCATCCTTGTCTTATGTTGGTATACATCATTGTTGCAATTTGGCCACTCAAAATATACAAAAAGACTTTGTATGACTCATACCATTTCCTTACCTTCACCTTCCTTTTTATCCCCTACTCCTTTAAACATTATCTCATCCATAATAATTTCTTTGCATTTTCCTCAGAAGCCACTAAGGAACATCGTTTCCTTCTTCCATCTTCTTGTTGTTGCGCGGAAGTCTGTCTTCTCCCATTTTCGGATACTATGTTCCTTTCTTCAATTCTTGTACAAATAATCTTTCACTCTTCATCTTTTAGTTGTGCACTCTGTTTGTCCTCTCAACAACCTTATTTCTAGCTTCTTAGTTGTATGCTTGTTTTCCATTCCTCATTATTTTCTCTGGACTGGTTGCAATATCTTGTGCATTTTCTTCACATGTTTGTAGAGTTCCAATCTGAATTCCTTTCCCTTGTTCTATATACTGATTGGACTGTGTCAGCCAATCTTATTAGTACTCCAACTCTTTATCAAAAATTTTAAGCACTGTATCTGAGTGCTTCACAAGATTGTCATCCCTCTTTCCATATTATAGAACTTTCTTGCCTCTGATTTCCTTTTAACTATCTTCACAAGTCAAATATGTTATGTCCTCCATAACTACTACATTAGCCAAATGTGTGTATTCTTCTCTTGGTATCACTTGATTATCTAGTAAGGAAACTCTCTTGGTATCTACAAATATAATTTCATTACCTCATTATCTCCTAGAAATTTGCCAGTGCCTTATTTTTTCTCTACAACAAAATTGTTTTTCAGTATATCTTCCAAGCCAACTCTTGGAACCTTGGATCTTTGCTCCAATTTGTCTTATGCCTACTCTTCAGAGATTGAAACTCCTTCTTATCTTTTACTTCTATACTTTATTCTACCTGTCTAGTATCTCTTCGCTGATCCTTTTCTTATTTCTTGGTGACAACTCCTTGGGTCCCATCTTCATCAGCTTCATCTTCTTTAAGTTTTTTATATCCTTTAGTATTTTCATTCTCTTGGTTTTATTTCCATATAATCTTTTGCTTTGCATTCTTCATCTCAAATGAAATAAAATTTCATCTACATGAGACAATATTTTCTGATCTTCCTTCAACCCTTCTTCCTCTATATCTGAACATACAAAAAACAATTAATTTCAACAATTTCTAATTCATTATATTCTCTAAGAACCTCTTCCTCTTCATGTTTCCTTCTTGCAATATTTGTGCGGATGATCCAAATTTCAACGGGATTATGGCCTAAATTCATATGTATAAGTCATAAAATAATTAAATAGAGAGGCCAAGCTCTCCCATTCACCATAAGAACATTAAATGGAGATTCCACCCTCTCCCGTCCATGGTATTTGGCATCCCATGGTTTTGTTCCATGGTATGGCTTCAAGGCACATTGTACCTCTCATATCCATGGTATTTGACAGCCCATGGATTTGTTCCATGGTATGACTTCAAGGCACATTGTAATAATTTATAAAAACGCTCTAGGGCCTTCTTAATAAAGCATTAAATTATTTTGGCATCCAACCTTTCTCTTATTCTATTACGTTTTTTTTGAGTTATTGGTTTTGAGTGTCTTTCTTAGTATAGTTTGAGAGGTGAGGCTCAAAGAACCCTCTTTGAGCCTCACCCCTCCTTGCGGCCTATTTACTATATGTTTCTGTATGTTACTCCATGCATCAAATGTTAACATTTATGTTGTTTTAATCTCCTCTTTTATCGTCATTCAATCCTCCCACATCTCATCCCCTAAGATCCATATCACTTGTATCAGAGAAGGTACATTCTCCACGGGAATGAGAGTTTGAGCATAGTTTGCATTCAAATATATACAGGAATTTCCAACCTCCTCTCGGCACACTCAGAGTCCATTTTCTGGGCCATACACTATAAGCATCAGAGTTGGTCCTTAGGAACTACAGGATATCTAAGTTGTAAGAGGAAATTCCATGATCTCTACAACAACCCATGTTTCTCTACAAACCCTTGGCATCCTTTGTGGTTTTCTGCACTCTCACATCGGGCATAATTTCATACCTATATGGCCATGGAATAGATTAAAATCATTTTTGCATGCATTTGGATCTTTTGTGACCTCATTCCAGCCCCATCTCATCCCAACCATAGTTGTCCAACCGTCATAGAAACACCATGATGGACGAATTGGAGGTTAACACATCTCTTAAATATTCAAATAGATTCTACAAATTACAAAGAGTGTTTTAGTGGCACTACCATAACTCATTGGAAAGGTATTTTTTTCATCTAAAATGGGTATTTTCCTATTTTTCATTTGGTTTCCTGGTTTGTGAGATATGCTTGTTTGAAGCAGCACATGTTTGTACATAACGCGACCACACGTACAAAAACTTCAAATATGTATCACAGTATCTACAAGAAGTTCTAGAGCCTCCATTATATCTCATTAGAAAGGTATTTCCATTGGATAAAATGGGTATTTCATGGTCATTTAGATTTAAGGATTGATATATATATATATCATCAATTGAAGCAACATATGCCTGTAAAAATAGTGCGTCCCCCCCCCACCCCTAAGCTTCAACAAACATTTTCTCATTCCTTAGGACACCACAGAGAAAATATGTTATATGTATGGAAAGCTATCTTTGAAATATCAAATTATTCTTCAACATAATTCAATTTCATCATCTGCATTAGAAGCTATGAATGAATCTGCAGCAAGACATCAATACCAAAGATCATCAATTTTTCAATTTTTCGACTTTTATTAAATCCTATTGTAATCATAATTATGGGTCAACCACACAAACCACACATTTTTGTATTGTAATCATGGTTATGGATCAACCACAAAAAACCCACAGTCATGGTTATGGTTATGGGTCAACCACAAAAAAATCCATGGTCACAGTTATGGGTCAACCACACAAAACCCTTCTCTTCATTGGCAATTGGAACATTGTAATCACTGGTCTCTTTTTAGCATGAAATGATGGATACCATCATTTTAAACATCTCAAAACACCATGAATCAATGATCATATCCCAATAAATCAACATCTCAAAACACCATGAAACTTGCTCAAACACATGAAACCTAGATCTAAAAAGTGTATTTGCAACAAGAGAATTTGGATAGCAATGGTACAACTCCTTATTATCATAATATGGAGATAAAGTACAATGCCTTAGCTTTGCCAAAGCTTGTACATCAAGACCTTTTTCTTATTCCAAACAAGGACTTCTAATAAGCTTCCCAAACAATAGCTAGCCATCTAAATTTACTATAAAAAACTAACAAGCAATGACAAGGCCTAGCAAGGCATCCCACTGAGTGATACTAACCTCTTAAAGAGCTCAACCACAAGCTAGCATCACACCAAGTGTCCAACCCTTAGATCCACCTTACATCTCATAATATTTACCCTTCACTTGCATTAAACAAGCCAAGGAACCCTAATACGTGCCTCTCACAAGTATTATCCTTGTTACAAGAGTAAATAATTGTTCTTCCATCGTTCTCTAATAGTTATCATCACACCAACTATCATATATCGAAGACATAATACAAGTGATAGGAAAGACACTCTCCTCCCTTTAGATATGATTAGGAGAGAGAGGCCAACAATAATTGTAACATCCCCGACCCTCTGACCGGCGAAGAGGACGCTACCATGGCATTAACCATCCGGGAAACCAGCCCCATGAACATGTGCATTCATAAAATTGCTGAAATGCTGAAATAAAATGATTTGAACTAGAACATGCGTACATCATCATTTATCATACACAGCGGAAGCAACATACATTCATACAAGCATTCATTCAAAATGTTCATCATAATCATTAATAGTAAATAGGATTGCAGAAGTAAAATAAACAAGGTTACTTATCTTATAAGAATTCCTTCCGCAACCAGCTACATCACTGCAACGTTCCACCCAACCATAGGCTAGCGTGCTCCTTAATCTCTCAGCAACGCTACCACCCCCGAGTTGGGCATGATTCTCCAAGGAATAAGGAACAAGCAGGCTTACACATAGCCAAGGATACACAAAACATAGCCAAGCCAACACAGTTGGGTTTATCATGCCATCAACAAGATAGCCAAGCCAACATGGTCAGGTTTATCAGGCCATCAAGGAGTTGGGAAAGGCTAAATGCTAAGCTGGTGAGCTCATTATAGAGCTAGGAACACCTACACCAGAACTAGCCTGACTTCTAAGACACCCACACACACCCAACACAAGGAATCGGTCCCTTCTCTGCTACACAGTCCCTCAGGCCCTGACTTCCCTTCCAGTGCTATTCATGGGTTGTGGAGATGAAAGCCAGCCATCTAGCTCTGTCTGTGTGGTTTCCAAACACACCAGGTTTATCAAGAAAACCAAGCCCCCATCCCTGCTCCCAACATAGTCCGAAGACCAACCACTGCATACACGCAGTCACACAAGTAATTCACAGCTTGGGGCAAGGAAAACAACTCCTGGGTTGTTCTTGGCCCTATCGTGGCCAAAATGACTCCCAACAACCTACAGCAGTCCAACACGTAGAAACAACATAGCCAACAAAATATGGGGAAACAACAGCAACGAACAACATGGGGAAGACCCCAGCCCCCGGCTCCACAATGGGATGAAGCAACCAGAAAATAATCACACAGTCTGCACTGGGGAAAGAAATCGGACTCCCATCCTGTGCATGAGGAAAATCATACACACAGAACACAATCTGTATAGGAACCACAGATAACCCTCTGTAGGAAGCGTGAATGACAGTCGAACCGGCTCACCCTCCAGGCTGCGGGAGACCAAACAGAAAAAGAAATCCTCTGTGTGAGAAATAGGACATTTTCTCTGCGTGAGAATGAACAATTCCTGCCTATGCGTGAGGATGAACAGACAATGCTGCGTGAAGATGAACAGACAATGCTGCGTGAGGATAAACAAACAATGTTGCATGAGGATGAACAGACAATGGAGAGAAATGCGTAGTCAAAAGTGCGTGAGTGTTTCAGCACCATCGTGGAGAGAGTGGAATGTCCGCTGGAGTGATGGGGGTGGTTTTTGCTTGCCATCGTGAGGTCAACCTGCTGGTGGAGTGTGCGTGTGGGCAAGGACTGACAGTCCTGCCACACTCCACTCCCAGCCATAACTGCCCCAACTAACAGCAACAGTTTTTAATGGTGGTGGTTGGATAAAACAAGGAAAGATGGGAAAATCAAAATAGGGTGGTGACACATGGATTTTCTCTCATGCCTCAAGGTTTGACAATTCCCCCACCCTTATCCTTGTGAAAATCATGCCCCTTCTCAATTTAGTTGCTGTGAACATAGCTGGTTGGGTTGTTTAATTAAAGATGTATATTTACATGATGACAAAACTCAATATGTATGCCGCATGCCCCGATATACCATCGGTGACAATTTAAATCTGAAACATAGAATAACCAATCAATGGTGGGGCCTTGGCCTTTAGCTCCGCACCATGATCATTTACAATATATACATCATATACATCTAATGCAACGGGGTCAAAACCGGGGTGTTACAATAATGCATGGACAAAGTCTACAAGTAAACCCTATGCTAAGTTAACAACAAATTCCTAAGTGGAGCACTCCACTAAGCATGAATTCCCCATAGCATGAAAAGGTTTGTACAATCCCCAAGGTGTTGTGCCCCCCAAGCCTAGGTGTCCACATTTCAAGCATTGATCTACCCAAGATGGAAAATCATCTTGCAATGGCTCCTCAACTCAAGCATTCCTTTTCAACATATATGTAAAGTGGCTCCAATGCTCCCAGTAGTTTGTGCCTAAATTTTAAGTGTATAACACCCACCTAAAAGGTGGTAAGTCTACATGTCCTAAGCAACCACCGTCATCAATAAGTGTTACCTTGTAGAAGATGGCACTGCCATGTGTAAGATGACAACCACATCAAAAAGTGTGCCTCCCTAATATTGATCCCCAAGGTAAGCATACACCAACTAAACTCTCCAAATTCAAGTCAATCAAAATACAACAAAGGGATGAGATACCACAAACTTTCCATGTGACATGAAACTCTTCCCTTACTAAGTGAAAAAACACTTTTAAAGAAACAAAAAAACTAACAATCCATAACACATAGAGCAATTGACTTCTTGTAAGTGGAAGGTTTAAGAGGTTAAAAACTACTCTTGACAATATATCTATTTTTGAGTTGAGCACATTCACAATTTGAAGTGGTCACCTAATGCAATTATGTTTAAGAGTTCACACACATGAGGGATTGAGTGGGCATTCAAAGAGATCAACAAAGTGATGTGAATGAGTTTTTTCAACCCTTTTCCAAACTTCTTGTTCACCCCCATTAGACATGAACTATTTCATTCAAATATGGGGCATATATAGTATGGGTGTAATGCATGATTATGTATTATTTAAATAATTTTTTAATGTTACTAGAGAGGTCAATGTGCAAAAAACTTTGCAACGACACACACAAAGGGGATTTGTAGAGTTGTCATGAAAGACAAATGACATTTTTTTAGTGGTGCATGCACAACAAATGGATACGGGTGTAATACCTTCATGAGTACGATACAATATGTATGTGATCTTCCACCAACTAACTTATGCATCCCCAAAGTTGCAATAGACGCATTCTTTTGCACATAGCTCTTGTTTTTTTGTAATGTTATTACTATATTTTTTCTCTTCATTGTTGAATGTATTATTGTATAATGCCACAATATGTTGAGTGCATCTCAACATCAAATGCCATATCCATTCTCATCTTTGTGTGTAGCTTGTTGAGTGCACAATAACATGTCGAAAATATGGGTTGTTTATTACATGGCATGTCAAATGTTGTTTCTTATCCATTGTTGTGTCATCTTAGTTAACGTCAAATGATGTTGGCTCTTCTTTCATCCTTGCCATATCTTTGTCGAATAAGCATTTGTCAATTTTTAGTGTTGGTTAACTATATTGGCAATGTTTTACTTGCCATATCAAGTGCTTAGAAGAGTTGATCAACCATTCTCCAAATGCATTTGGAGAATGGTTGACAATGAGGGTGTTGAACTCTCATTAAATATTGATTAACAAGGTCTGGGTCTCAAGAATTTGATACGATTGCTACTTACATTCTATGGGGATCAAAGGGCCAACATAACACATGGATCAACCCACAAGAAAATCTTCAACAAATGAACAGTAACACACTAACATGCTCTTTTAGGATAAACCTAGTCATCAAACACCCTTTCATTATTGAAACTCATGACACCAATTTACAAAAATAGACAAAAACAAGTTTGATGGTTTCAATCTGTCGATTGTGTTACCCAAATGGAACACTAGTTCTCTCTACATGGAATTATTGATGGACTAATGGAATCAAGAGTGGGGGGCTTATATTTGGATCTGAAACATTAACAATGGCATAATAAATCTCATGGAGAATAAATTTTTTGGATCCATTTTGTGCTGCCCATCTATACTCATTTTGAATCACACACTTAGTATTTGGGACGATCAACAAAACTGTGCCAAGGATGGATAATGGTAGACTTTATAACAATCATTGAAGAATCGACAATTCAAAAAGGACATGTTTTATTCTTTTTTTAAAGAATGTTTATTTGGTGGTCTCAAGGTGGAAATGATCTAGATTGGCATCGGTGGAAATCCACCTATTCCATTGGCTCAAAACAACTTTTATAGTTTGGTAGTTTTGACAGGTTTTCAAGTCAGTGGATTGATCTAGATGGATATCGATATCCAACCACCTATTCCATTGGCTTAACACAATTTTTCCAGTTTGGAAATTTTGATGAGTTTTAGGATTATAGGACTAGTCTAGATGGATATTGGTATCTAGCAAGTTATTCCACTAGCTCAAAACAATTTTTCCAGTTTGGCAATTTTTACGGTTTTTTAGTGTCGAAAATTCTAAGGTCATTTTGAGGCCTTAAATGATGTTTTTGGAGACGTAGTAGACCAAATATATTCAAAGGAAGATCTAGACAACTAACATGTGTTCTTATTGGCCAGACCTTTCCAATGAGCCACTAAACACCTTAAACAAAAATTGTATTTTCAAGTTATGCCCCTGGGAAGTTGACGTGTCAACTAAACCACCTTGGGACCCACAAACCCTTTTACCAATAATATCCTAGGGTTAGTTTTTGGATGTTATGATTTTTGCCCTCATGCTTATGATAAATAGGCCCTTCAAGCCTCTTTTTGTAATCAACTTGTCACAAATGAGCATAGACACCATATATCTTATCAGATAAAGCTACCAGCATTCTAGCTGCTTTTAATTTATAGTCTTTATGTTTCATTCAGTTAATATAATTTAAGTTTACTGTATCACTATGTTCCCTGCAATATATCTTGATATGCGGTTGTATATATGCTCTTTCATTTTGTTCTCACATACATTTGAAAAGTGAGACTTGCCCCTAAAATGAGCCCTGCAAGCCAATTCATTCAATCTTTCCACCAATAAAGCACCAAAATAAATGAAAAAATATATGTTGATCCATTTTGGATCACCTGGAGAGCATAAAATTTAGCTTGATTATTTCAACCTTCACCAACAACGAGCTTCAACATAAAATAATGCGAAGAGTCAAGAAAAAGTATTTTCCCTTCTCCACAAGTTCCATGAAATCTTTGGCTTGCTCCATTAAAGAATCCCCAATGAGTCTCATTATCAATGCAAGGCATCAATAAAGATCTAGTGGAGTGATCCTTTGGAGCTGTTTTATTGTCCTTAATATTATGGGATACCAAAGAAATGTATAATACTATATCCTCAAACAACATTTGATTTCAAGGCAATTAGATCCCATAAACAAAAGATAAGGAACAACTTTATATGCACCCTCTTCCTTGTTTACGAGCCAACCTGGAAAACAATCCCCTAGAGACTCCTTATCCCATTTCGTCTTGATGACAATTCATTTAGTGACCTTTTTCCATATATCTCTGGCAAAAGGACAATTCACAAACAAATGGTTGATGATTTCACTACAATTCTTACAAAAAAATACATCTGTCTAGTCCCACCCAATTCCTCTTCTATCCATTATCCCAAGTTAATAATTTATGTACAAACACCAACCAAAGAAGGATTCTAGTTTTTAATGGACAAGAATGCTTCCAAACTGGTCTCCACCACCAAACTCTCTTCTCTTGCCTATCCTCCTCAGCTTGAGTTGCATACCCTAACTTGGTTGTATAAACACCATTGCCCTTATTTCTAGACCAACTAAGTTTATCATTTTCTTCTGATAATTTGATAACACTATGAGAGAGAGCATTAACATATTGTCCCCGCTCTTCTCCCAAGGCCCCTTGTAAATTTAAATTGTCTGAATTCTCCCATACTTATCCAAGTATTCTATTCATTTAAGAATAAACATCCTTTACAAAGAATCCCCTGATCATGAAGGGATTCTAATAGGGCCTCCGATAATTTGAAGTTTATTTTAGCTCAATTCCAAGGATCCTCTCTTATTCTCACTTTCTTTCCATTCCCAACTTTCTAAGTTTTCCAATTGCCTACTAAAGGAAATCCATTTACCGATACTCTACATATTAAAGAGGTTCCTTGACATTACTTTATTTATATTCTAAACCAATCGTCCATGGTTAACCCCCCCAAATACTAAGTTTTTAAAACTCTCCCCCAAATACCTACATTATATACCAATCTCCATAAATTTTTTGTAGCCATGGCCGAACTAAAGATATGAATATTCTTTTGTTCCCAATCTCTTGTCTCCTTAGGAGTTGCCAGCCTTGACCAAGGGTATGCCTTCCTTGGCCTTATTATCAATCCACATGAAACTATATCTCTTCTTTATATTTTTATTAATAAATGCCATTGGGGATCTTGGTTGTTTACATCCAATACATTTGTAGACTTTCCAAGAATATCTTGACTGATACTAAGCGACCTCCATACAATCATCTATGATAGCAAATGGAAATTATAAACTCCACTTTTTTGTATAACTAGGTCTAGTGTTCATAATTATAGCCAATCGGTTTGATAAGGAACTAATATATTTTACTCCTTGATCCAGATCACAAAGGTTAGCAGGAAAAAATGCTTTGGCCTAAAATTGGACCTTTTTTGCCAATTCATTAATCATAATTGTGGATTTATTCATGTTTATTACCTTACCGGTTTTTTTGCAATAAAGGTCTTACAAATCCTTCACTTTTTCCAGTTCTTTTACTAATACATGCCCAAAGAGCATGATGTAATCTACAAACAACATATGTGAAATATAAACTAAGCTTGAAACCTTTATTCCTTTTAGATCTCCTTTACTCCTTGCATCATTGATCAACATGATTATAAATCCTTTACTTAAAAAAAAAGGAAAGGTAATAAAGGATATACATGTTCAAGCACCCAAGAAGAAGTGAAGAATCTAGAAGGATACCCATTGATCAAAGCCGCAAATTAAACTGAGGAGAAGCAACCCATCATCCAATTTACAGTATGCAAATTCATCCTTGTTTGAAGAAGTGATAATTTGGTAAGCATCTAGTTTAGCCTGTCAAAACCCTTGGCCAGGTCAATCTTTAGAATAACTGCAGATAATTTGTGTATCTTCATATAATGTAATCACTCCATTGTAATAGAGACCCACATTTTCATGGGACTGCTAAACAACATTGGGACCTATATTGTATTTCTTTGCTTATTATCTATTTAACTCGGCTTGATTATGTGCATATTTATGAACTTACTTATATGCATCAATTATGTTTAAAGTTATCATTTATCTTATTGATGTGGGCAGTTAGGTGATTTGCTTTTAGTATGCACAATTTAATAAATGATAGGGTACATGGATACCAATATACATTACAATGGAATGAACGAATGGATGTCATGCACATGATATATATGCTAACTTATTTATATTAATTGATGGTTGATAAATTGGTGATCGAAATGGGACCAATGAAAGAATATGTATGATATTATGTTTTGGATAAGATTAGCCCATAGGATAAAGGGGCTAAGTGATAGCCAAATACTTGTTATGATGTGTGGGATAGTGTAGGTGTATGCATGAAATCAGGTTGCCTAAACTGGTCATTCGATGATGCAACTCTAAGAGCCACAATAACAACATAGTGTGATTATTGATAGGGTGTTGACCCTAGTTCCATTAGGAGCAATGGAATTTCACATAGTGTATCCTCTGAAACCTGGAGCTATGGGAGGGTTGTGTGAGTCACACTCCCCAAGTTGTGTGATGATGACTATTGGTTGGTTGTTGGGAAGTTTGGTCAATTTGGTTGACACTCCCAATTACAGGTTATACCTAGCGTGAGGTCAATATAGTTGTCACTCCAAGATATTTCGACAAAGGAATGGATAGGATGGAAGTTAAAAGTAGGTAAGGGAGGAAGGATGATTATATTAGTAATGTTTTAGGTTGGGATTTGAGACACCAATTTAATTGTAAATGGTTCCTTTTACCTATAAATCTTGGGTTAATTCAATAATGTTGTTTAGTGTTGATGTGTTGTGACTTAGTTAACAAAATTTATTGATGTTGTGGGTATCAGATTGTTGTCTTGCATGTGTGGATACCTTGTTTTGTATGTGTGGTAATTGTTGTCTTGTTAGTCAAAAACTATGCACTAGAGGTGTTGATGGTTACCTATACTACGTGCAGAACTTATGTGCACATTGTCCACACTCACAAAGCTTGCGTGCATACGGTAGTATTAGTTACGATCTAAATCTATATAAATGTATATACAAGTGATTGGTTGTGTAGTCATGTATGGTGGTTTATGGGTGTAATATCATTAATATATAATGTTTTTTCAAAGAAAGAGAAAAAAAACATCTATTCAACTATGAAATATATAAAATAAAATAAAAAACACTATAGTTAGTCCTCCACTAAGGAAACTAAGCCACTTGACAGTGGAAGGTTAATCAGGTCTAAGATGCCAAAATTTTCCAACTAGACAAAAATATCTGAGAGCATGCCCAAAGGAGGGAAACTAGGCACTAACAAGGTCCTTCAAAGTTGTCACATGACACAAAGTTTGTAGAAATAAATCTCTTAAGACTTGCCCTAAACAGGAAAATTGGAAAACTAGGTGCTAACATGTGCCTTCAAAACTATCACAACTTAAAAACAAAATAACCATAAACAAATGAAGTAAAACACATGCCTACCCAAGTCTACCCACCTTGGACATGAACTGTGGCATTCGAGGTACTTCGGATGTGGGTTGCTTACACATAATCTTCATTTTCAACCTCCATTCTATAAACGGTATTCGTTGCAACAACCAAGTTGTCCAATCGATAGTGAATCTGGTCCATATAATCTTTGAATTCTACCTACAATCGTGATGGTCTCGACCTGATTTATCTCTTTCTCGATTAAAATTGTGCAAGAAGGTTATTTATTGTCCAATAAGAACTGATGGGTTATCAACTCTCTGTATCTTTCTCTTGTTCTTCCATTTCCAGATCCTCCGTCTCATCGATGGCTTTATCAATGTGGAAAGGGATGCACTTATTATAAGCATGGCTTGTTTCCCCATGTCACCTGTTGGTTGATTCATGCCTCCTCTGCCCCTGTGACAATGGGCAGCAATATTTAGCATGATGTAGACATTTAATGTGGCTACAACAAGCTTGATGACCGTTGGATCTCGAGCAGTTCAAGATCCAACGGTCATCAAGCTTGTTGCAACCACATTAAATGCTTTGCAGCATGCTAAATATTGTTTGCCTATGACAACGATCTATTTTCCTTGGATTCATTATGCAAAGAGCCTAGACCACCCTGAAGCTGATTTTAGTGACATAAGCGCACTGAATACCAGAATGAGGAACAAGCTTGGTGTGTATTCATATAGGAAATTCCCCGAACTTCGTTATAGTCACTTGCCTTGGAGATATCAACCAATCAAGGGAGCGCCTTTAAGCTCACGACTAATTTTATTCTAGTTCCATCTGCCTTGACATCATCCTCATCCTTTCCATTTGCCATTTTTAATTTTTCAATGCCACAAACATGCGTCAAGATATTCCCAGCGGTTGCGTACTTTGTCTACGTTAATGCCCTTGAGCCTCCATTCCAGGGTGAAAAATATAAACATACAACAGAGTATTAAATGCTGCCGCAGCATCTTTATAGACCATTGGATCTCAAACGGCCAGAACCAACCGGGTCACACATGCGACATATATGCTTCCATCAAAAACCAACCCACATCCATGGAAAATTAAACTAGGGTGGTAATTGTGAATATTGAATCCTCATATGCTCATTTGGACAATGACACTTGTGTTTTCATGAAGCCACTTGTCCTATCGGTAACTATAATGCAGATTGTTGGGTGTTGTTATCCCCGCATTCCACACCCGCATCTAGGGATCATTAAGATATAATATTATTTGTAGCATTAACTTGTTATTATGTAAATTTGCTTTACTTTGATTAAATTCCCTAGGATTAGAGTCATTTAATTTAGCTTACATTAATCACATTTCATTGTAATTGCATTAATTGCCATCTATTTTAATTTTCATTGGTATATATATTTAATTAAATGATATAGTTGTCAAATTCCGGTAGAGCAAACGGTGGAGAGGGGTTTCGTTTGCTTAGCGGCCCAGGATCAAAACCCATTGCTCGTGGAAGGAGACATTTAAATCCAACCATGCTAAGGGTTGGTGCGGCCAGGCCGAGTGTGATCCCCAGGTGATTTTGACAGCTTAGATGCCCCTGGATCATGGTTTCTCAGACCAAAGGTTCGCCCAACAAGTCACAGGGCACTTAACCAACAACAACAAAAATTGATATAATTACATTTGTTAAATTTTAATTAGTATGCATAAACTATTTAATTAAAATGTCATGTCATTGATGGGTCAATTAATGCTTACCAAACAAATGAAGAGGTGAAAGATAATGAACTCTCAAACAATAAATACACATACATATTTTATTATTTAATAATGTTTAGCTTTTTTAAAACTAGGGTGAGTTATGTTTGAGACTTGCCTTTTAGGCGGTGGTTGTCATATACGTAAAAAGGTGATGATTGGTATGATTCATGATGGGACCTTTCTAGACCCTTCGGGAGTGAGGCAAGAAAGGAGGTAGAAAGGGGAAGATAAAAGGAAATTTTGGAGTACGTGAAGGGGAGGATTATTTTGATGAAGAGCGGGAAGAAAAAAAATACAAGGTAATACATAGTTTGGATATTGAACTTTGACTTTATTGGTTATAGGACATGTTATACTTGGATTTGATGAGGAGGTTACTATTGTGGCTATTGGGGTCATGGGCACAAAGGGCCAAGAAACCCCATAAGTTTCTTGGAATTGACATCTAGGTTGGGAGGAATAATCCTAGTTTGGGAAACACTATTAGTTGGACTACATGGCTAAGTTGGAGCAATGAAAATCTATCTCAACTAGACCTAGATGTATTCCACTATTTTTTACTCATTGTTTGGATTATTACTACTTATTTAGCATTATGAACATGTTAGAAACTTGTATATGTTACGATTTTGAAAAACAAAGAAACATGTTCAAATTTTCAAATATGCAAATTACACCACGAATTTACATTGTGTTGATGCCTGGAAAAATATCAGTTACCGACAGTAATGATTCTCCCCGGTAAAAAATCCCAATTAGATCATCCATCGTTTGGTGTGGGGAATCCGTCCAGTTTACGGTCCAGCTACCGTAGATTAAGTTGTTTAAATATTTTACTGGTTACGGCCCGATCCACCGTTTATGTAATTTTTTTCAAATGAGTGAATGCAAATGCCTAAGCTAAATGCAGGTGACTGATGAACAAGAACCTCAATCACTTATTTAAATCTAAATCTAAAACTAATCTATTCTATCCTTGCACGGAGCAAATTTAGAGTTCAGAGTAATATACTGAAAATGTTTATATAAGTCTAACAGATAGTTGTTCCAACACAATAATCACATTCATAGCAAAAAGAATACCAAAGATAACTCTGATATAATTAAACCATTTATTACCCTTTCATTACACAGACATTTATATAGACAACAGACCATTCATAACCAAATAATTAGTTCCAGGAAGTTAGAACAATCTCATTGTATGATGTACAGAAGCAAGAAGAAATAATTCTACAGGATGCATTCCACACATTCCGAGTAAATCTCTGTGCAGGCCTTTGTTCCAACAAATTGATCCTTCTTATTAGCAAAGAGTTAGCTCTGTTACAAAATAGTCCATCATTCTTTTCACTAGCCAAAATTTCTTTCTATGGTGCTCTATACCCCTATTTATTCTCCGAATCCGCCATGCTATGACCTTTGATCTCCTATAACCCTAGAGATTCCCAAGCTTCGTATTCGCTTAACCTGGGAGAATACAAACGGTTTCATAAAATAAAATAACTATACGGGCCTTGCCCTGCTGGAAATACACATGGCCTATGTGTTAGCTTATCAAGCGATTACATCGTATTCAGTTAGCTCAAGCACCAGTCACGTTGTTGCGCCTCCACATGTGTTGTCTCTTGGTGATTAATCCTCATCTTTTGCATTTGTTTCACGATTCCCATATTTGAACTTGGTGAGCAATAATACCTACGATACATAAAGAAGACATAATGAGAGATATATCTGATCTGGAAACAACAATAATTTTCCAATTGTAAGTTTAATGATAAGCAATTTGGCTAAATTTAAGCTTTGAGAGAAAAATTTCTCAGTTTCCCCAATGGTTCACAATAAAAGACAAAACAGAGATTGAACGGCTCAGATCATCTCAAAAAAAGGATCGGCTTTGATTTGATCCGTTAGATCATGGGCCCCGCCAACTCCTTTCCGTGAAATGGCGGAAAGCGGAAATCAAAAAGCAGGATGTCAACTTTCTTCGAGGTTAACTTCCATCTTTTCATTTCCGCTTTTCCGCTTCCGCCCTTTTCTGCTTCGTTGATCTAAAATCAAGTTACGGGCTGCGGATCTTGGAAAGTGGAAATCTAGCTTTTCATGACCAAAAATATGCCTTTTTCGCTTTCCACCATTCTGATTCCGCCTTTTGTTGTGGGATCTTTCTGGGTCGTTGATCTGAAATCAAAGTGGATCATGGACTTCAGATTTCAGAAAATGAGACTCCAACTTTTTCGAAATTAAACTTTGATCTTTTGCTTCTGCTTTTTCTTGACTGTTGATCTTTGCAGGAGCCTTTCGGAAAGCGGAAATCGGAAACCGGGTTCGCCAACTTTTCGAAGTTAAACTTAATCTTTCTGCTTTTTTGCTTCTGCGGATTTGCGGAAAGTAGGTTTGCCAACTTTCATGACCAAAATCAAAGTAGATCACGGATTGCAAACTTCGGACGGGATTTCAACTTTCTCGAGGTTAACTTTGATCTTTCCGCTTTCGCCTTTTCCTTTCCGTCCTTTTCCTAAACCGCTGATTTTTTTCAGATTTTTACTTAGTCGTTGATCTAAAATTGAAAATGGATTTTTTCATAGAAGGCATGTTTCCAGGGTCTCGCCTAAGGACTTTTACCACATTGACACTTCAAGCTTAGGAAAATTCTTATGATCAAGCTTCTAGGAAAGACTAGGTATGCAGGGAGGGCTTATCTGAGTTGGGAAACATGTGTAAGTGTGCTTTTAAAATAAAATAAAAAATGGAAGGAGGGGCCCTAACATGTAAAACAAATTGGGGAAACAGTTGCAGCAGCAACACAATGTTAGAAGTATAGTACATGTTAGTAGTTGTTTATTAAGCTAACACTCATCCTATTAGTAGGATGGGCTGATAGGATGGGTGTTACAATTGTGGATTTGTCGATAGAAAAAGAACCCAAATTGTTCATTAAAACTACACCTGACATAATACCTTTATGCATGTTAGCAATGGATTTGGAAATAAGCTTATAAATTAGATTACACAAAAAGATATGTCTATAATCTTCAAAGGATATTACATCACGTTTCTTAGGTATAAGGGTTATGAAAGTAGAGAGAACCTAGTAGTTCTCTACAGGTCTTGGACTCTTCTACCACTTGAAACAAGCAGTGTGGTTCTAGAATGTGAATCTAACAAAAAAATATAATAATAATAAAACACAAATACTCAATACTGATAAATAATAATAATTAATTAATAAACACTAGTAACTAAA
This sequence comes from Pseudotsuga menziesii, assembly GCA_001517045.1. Lineage (NCBI taxonomy): Eukaryota > Viridiplantae > Streptophyta > Pinopsida > Pinales > Pinaceae > Pseudotsuga > Pseudotsuga menziesii. Next base: position 181,592 of record LPNX010944455.1, read on the forward strand.
GATGACTAAGGGATGCAAACCTTCGTGAATGACTTCAAGGTGCCTTTAGAGAGTGTGTGTGTGTGTGTAGCACTCTCATTGTATTTTTATCATATCACCTCATTATCTCATATTTATTATATACTTGTCCTTTATGGATTATAACTTACTATCCTACGTATATTGGATATTCAACTATTGAATTACTATGTATTCAGGAAATGAATATTGTTTGTATAATTGGAATCAGAGCTTCGTCTCGATCCGACTTTTGCTCTTTCAGCTTTTTTCAGAGTTTCTTTATCTGGGTCTTTGACCACATTCAGTGCTTTGGCTACATAAAACTTGGAATTCCATTGAAAAAATATTATTCCATTGCCAAACACAAATAGAAAATTCTCACTGAGTTTAGTACTAGAAGAGGGTTAAGGACCTGAGAGTTAACAACATTGTTGGGTTCATTGTTCTACATTAACATTAGTATAGTGAGAAAATTTAGAATTTCTATTTAAGAAAAAATTAACGAAATTTGAGTGAAAAGATAGAAACTGTGTTTAAGAAAAAATATCAAGAATCATTTTACAACATTTTTTTTTAAAATAGAGAGAGACTCGTAAATAAAAAGGAGTTTGTAAGCACAACCATTATTTAAGGATGGAGAGATAAACGTTGTAATTAACACAACTACCAATGGTTTGTACTTGTTGCACCGTACAACCAAAACATTTGTATTATTTTGTAATTATGTTTCTTAATCATCGTATGGACCACTTAAATTAATTGTTGTATTAATATGTACACAACATCATACAATAGTATCCGTTTCTAAATTACTTCATAACGAAATTAAGAAAATTTAAAGTCTATCAACTTCATATATATATATATATATGAGGACAATCACATATCCATATCTATATATAGACAATATTTGTATAAACATTGTAATCACCACCACCCATTCTACCAAAAACTACAAAGTACAAAATATAATACATAAATATTTTTAATAATTGTGGAAAAGGTTACCAATCATTTACCTATCGAAAAAGCCACCATTTTCTTTCATAAATTCAACTTAGACAATGCAAGCCATGATTCTCCAAAAGGTACAACCACTTCTAACACTTCTCGAGAAACATGACCGTTCAATTTAGGGACGTTAGTTTTTTTAGGGGATTATATTAGGAGTAAGCTATCTACCCAACGATTTGCATGGGGGCCCACTCAATTACATCAAGTAATAGCTTACTCTGTTACCTTTCCCTTCAATGAAACCAAGACCCACAGAATTGGAATTATCGGAGTTCGATAACAAGCACTTATACAAATTGGAAAACAAAATTTTGTTGTGCTCACAGATTTCATCCATCCATATAGTTCCAAAAAAAATCAAGGTTTTAGAAATGCTGAAATAACTTAAGAGGCAAAGCTCCTCCTCAACGAAGATTCGCTATGAGTTGCACAGGAAAGAGTGTTATCCCTCTTGACATGATGGGTACACACCTTCTTCATATAAAATAACCTTTTTCTGAAATGCGAGATTGTCTTCAACTAAAACACGCCTGAAGCGGGGAGATAAAAATTCGGTGATTCTCAAGTTGAGAGAGCTTAAATATTCGCATTTCTGATAGAGGAAGACTGTTGTTTTGGAAATTAGCAATAGGAAACGTAGAAATATCAATGATAAAGAAGGTGTTTTGGTGAAGTATTAACTATACTTTTTGCAAGCATTTCAATTAATACTTAACAATGTGTTAAGGTGGTTTACCATGACTACTTGGATTCTAGAAAGAAAGTTCAACCTATTAATATTCATCCTATTAATAATTGAGTTATAAAAGGTTTTACTCTTTAAAAGAACATTTGGCCACTTGGATTCTACTATGAAAGTTCACCACACATGCTTCTGTCGATCTGTTGGAATCTACGAGGAATGTTCAGCACAAATTCTCACCATAGTCATACACTTGTTGACCTGCAAACGCTGGCCATACACATCCATTGAGCATTCGTTCTACAAATATATTCATCCGGGCCTCCATAGACAACTACGATAATTTGCGAGAGATTGAAAAGTATTAACTGAAATGTTTGCAAAAAGTATAGTTAATACTTCACTGAAACACCTTCTTTATCATTGATATTTCTAAGTTTCTTGCTGCTAATTTTTTACAAAGTTTTAGTAGACATTTTGAGATTGCCAAAACAACAGTCTTCCTCTATCAAAAATGTGAATATTTAAGCTCTCCCAACTTGAGAATCAACGAATTTTTATCTCCCTGCTTTTGGCGTGTTTTAGTTGAAGACAATATCGTATTTCAGAAAAGGTTATTTTATATCAAGAAGGTGTGTACCCATCATGTCCATCTTTCGACTGCAACTCATAGTGGATCTTCCTTGATGGAGGAGCTTTGCCTCTAAGCATTTTTAGCATTTCTAAAACCTCGATTTTTTCTGAAACAATATGGATGGATGAAATCTGTAAAAACAACAAAATTTGTTTTCCGATCTTTATAAGTGTTTGTTATCGAATTCCGGTTTTCTCAGCTCTTCTCAATTCCAATTCCGTAGAACTTGGCTTCACTGAAGGGAAAGATAACGGAGTAAGCTATCACTAGACGGCGTTGAGTGGGTCCCAGTGCAAATCGTCGGGTAAATAGCTTACTCCATTATATTATACCCAAAGCATAAAATAATTAAATTGAAAATATTATAAAGGTGTATGAAAGAATTCATAAAGGGTTATCAAAAGGATATTAAGAAAAGTCCAAGAGGTACATAAAGGGAATATTGAAATTATATTATGAGAATAACTTTTAATGTATAAAAAAGTGAAGTTTAAAAGTGGGTAATAGGTTATATCCACGTGATCTCACAACCTTTGTAAAATTATATTGATAACATTGATATTAACTGTAACTTTTAATTCTTAATATTATTAAGTAAGGGAAAAAGTAAAGGGAAGTACATGTTACACCTTCGTAAAAGTCAAATAACATAGAAATAGTAAAGCACATCCATAGGTAAAAGGAACAAGGTATATGTTCCTTTTTATAAATTGATATTGATTATGACATGGATCGCATTAATGAGGACTATATTCCTCATTAACATTGGAAAATTGCAACAAGCATTAATGTATACAACAAAAAATGGTGGGAAGGCTTTCCTCTAATATGTTTTAAAAAGATTGTTTATAGATAGACATCAAGAATGACAATGATACCAAAAAAACATATAAAAGAGTATATGAAGGCATCATGCCAGAAAGCCTTTCTATACACTCGGTTCAATCTCTATGTCCACATCATCAATGTGCTCTCATCTGTGCCAAAATCATTCGTCAAGATGAAGGCCCCTTCTCAATAAAATATTATCTACTTGTTTCCTTTCACGATATATGTGTTGAAAGGTGGAGCGTTGAAGTGTGTTTAACATCCTCAAGACATCATCATATAAAGGGCCCATATAGATATTATTGGGCCACCTTATGTTACTAAGTCAATCAATGACCAATTTTGAATCACCCAAAATCTGAACTTGTTGAACATGAGAGTGGATAGCTAATAAGAGACCTAATCTCAGAGCCTGTAACTCTGCAGAATTGTTTTTAGCTTGACCCAGACCAACTGTGAAGCAAATTTGGCAAGTCAATAATAGATGGAGCGTTCCACCTGCTCCACCGATTGGAGGATGGAGAAGAGTTGATCCATAAAAAAAGAGCCAAGGAAACTATCGATCAATACATACTTTCTTTTGCTGACGAATACTTTGAGAAGATGTGACTTTAGGACACAAGTTAAAAATAGCAAGGCCCTTTTATGCACATATGAAAGGGGAGGTCACCCTATCCTCAAAGATAATAAAAAAAAGATTCCTAGCGTTCCAGATGCTCCAAATAATGATAACATGTAGAGATTTAAAGGCCCTAAAGGCTGGAGTATTGCACCAGTTAAGGAAAGCTTCTAAAATATCTTCCTCGATCCAATCGAAAGGGAAACCCTTCATATAACATAGATGATCCCATACCTGTTTTGTATAGATGCAAGTCAAAAACAGATGGTCAATGCTTTCATTTGAAACATGACAAAGGGGGCATCACCTAGTTCCCTCCCAAATTTTCTTCATGAGGAACTCCCATACAAGAATGCGATTAAATAAGACCAGCCAGAGGAAAAGTTTGCATTTTAAGGGGCACTTAATCATCCATATCATATAATCTCACCATCTTGGAATTGGAGGAGTTGTTGAGATATCAAGACCTAGTAGCCAATCTTAGGTGTATACCCCAACTTCGGGATTATTTGACTAGAGGAATTCATCATTTTGTCAGAAAGAAAAATATAAGCAAATGTCCTTGTTGTAATGGGGAGTTTAAGTATCTCTCAACCTTTAAAAATAAAGTTTTCAATTGTTACAATTGTAAAAAAATATACATTAAAAAAGAATATGTATACATTGTGCATACACATGAATTTATGTTGAAAATCAAGAAACTAGAGGATGAGCAAGCAAAACGACGACAAAATGATAAAATATTAAAGTAACAAATCCAAGATCTCAAGAACAAATGTGACAAGGTCATCACTAAAAACTAAGAAGAGGTCTCTGGCCTAAGAAATCATATTTAGTTGCTACATGCAAAAATCATGAAGTCCAAGGGAGATGAAGTGGTGTTATCAAAAGCTAGAACAAGAGAACCAAGGCCTTGCAAAGGAATTCAACAAGAACTTATTAGAGAAAGATGAAGAAGCTTCTAGCTTGTGTAACCTTAATCAGAGGATACTTGAGCAAATCAAAATATTAAAAGAGGAACAATAAAAAACCAAGACCTTAAGGACGAAGTTTAAAAACCAGAGAACGTTGAAGAACTTTTACGCTTAAAAATTCATAATCGAAGTTTACTTACCCAAATTAATAAGCAAAAGAATGACAATAAAATGTTACATAATAATATATAAATCTACCAATAAGGAATCCCTAATTGATAAAGAAACAACGACTAATCATATTGAAATAAAGAAGTCGTTAGAGGTAAAAATCAAGACATTGGAGAATGGAGCCAATATAGATCCAACCAACATCATAACTCATAAATATGTAAATCTAGTTGAAGTCAGGATATCTTCAGATGCCGAAGTAGAAATGATAGAAAATCAAAGCGAACTCATTGTTGGTAGGGCCTCTTAGGTCCACATATATGTCATCATAAATATGTAAAATATAATGAATGTAACACAAAGAGACCTTAATGAGTGATCAGTTGGAGCAGGTGCAACAACTCTATATATTTTATAAATACCCATTGAATATTCAATACAAAGGAGTTGAACACTCGGCCCAATACTTTGTCTTAATGTTTTATCATGTGTGCTTATTACTCGCTTGAATGTTGTGTTTAAGCCTAGACTTTCAACACTTTAGCATCGTTGTATTCCTCACTCGACCTAGGTGACATCAACAACAAGTGAGGGTGATTTGAACTTGAACAAGAGTGTTCTAATTAATTATAATCCTCCCTTGACCACCATAGTCTAAATGTCATTTCCTAGCTTAGGATTATGTTGTCACTTCATTAGTACCATGGGGAACTCATATTGGGCCCAGCTACCACTTGATGCACCAATTTGCATGAGTTTAGGAGCTCCAAAGGCCAATCCCTATAATTTAGGAACTCACACTGAGTCATGGGAGTCCCACCATTAGTTCACCGTAGTATGTGTTGAGTTATCCTCTGGTGGGCATCAGTAAGTTCATCTTCAGTTAGCCTAGCACCACATTTTCTTGATTTAAGGATGTTAGGCACATTTTCTCACCTACTTCGGTCAATTAACTAATTCTGACTAATTGTGAACTGATTCAGTTGTTCAGAGTTGCACTAGTGAGTCTCGAGTTGTGTTTTCCACAGTTAGTGATCTCCAGAGTCAGTCCAAGTTATGGAATTCGAATCACACCTAGTGGATTTGAATTTCCTTATTTATATCATGGACATATTACATACCAATTAATGATAATAAGAGTAATGTTATGCTGACCATTTTTTGTCTCTTGATTGTTTAATTTCACCATGATTGTTTTATCATTGTATTTCATTTCTTCTTCCTTCTTCAAACTTCTTTCACAATGAGGTTTAACCAAAAGCTTGAAGATCCTAAGCTTTGCTAAATTAAACAAAGAGGATGAGGAAATTTGCAAGAAAGAAACCATGAAGAGAAAATAAAGAAAACCCTTGCAAGAAGAAAGAAGAACCAGAAAAATATGTCACGTGAAAGATGAGGATTCATAATTGTTGATGGGTGTTGTCAAAGATTGATGATCCTAATGTGTTGTCCCAATGAGTCTAGCGTGCATGGAAATAAAGATTATGCAATTAAATCCTCTAGTTAATGATGTTTAGGTATGTTGGTCGTAGGGTTAGTTTTCTTTAGTTTCAAGTGTTTAACTATTTTTTTGAAATTGTTAGAGAAAACTACTGCAAAATTTAATCATCCACAACTTTGAGAGTCTTCTTAGTGATCAATCTCACATTCTCATAATTTATTACGAATTTTATCTCTCACCATCAACGAATCTCATGTTGGGGACCATATTGTTTGGGTGCATTGTGCTCATGCGTTTGATTTGTTCATTGACTCATTTTCACAACATTTTCATATTCAACAACATTCTTGAATATTATTGTTCAACTTTCCATGTCTACGACATACTTGAAGCACGCTACTATATCGTGTTTCGGTCACTCATTTTCCCTTATCAATACAACCTCAATGATGAAATCAGTGTCATCCATATCATGGATAGGGTATTCATTCTCACATGATTTAAACATTGTAGTTTCAAAGAATTCAACCTTACACTGTCAAAATATTCCAACAGTCTAGTAGCATATTTTCCCTGTAGAACTTGGACTAATTTAATTGGGTGAATGGATGTAAGAGATTGCATGTTGACTATACAATTGGACAATTCAGAAAATAAATAATAGTCAACCATATCACCTCATAGAAAGGACTCACGCATTTGCATTAATTTGTTTGTCGGTTCAACGAGTTGAGAAATACTACAACACATCTGTCACCTCTAGTACATGCAACACATATGTCACCTCTAGTACATACAACACATCTGTCACCTCTAGAGATCCTCGTGACTCTTCTTGAAACCTGACTATCCCAAATCCCTTCACAACACACTTGGCATGGGTACCAACATCCACATGGAAACATGAGTTTGTCCATGACAAACTGGTGAACAACTCATGTTCCCCTGTCATGTGACAAGAATTCCCACTATCCATGAAATAGGCACTAGCGGAAACTATGCCATAAATACAAGAGACTAATAAGAAATTATTCTCGAACATCTCGAAAAACTCCTTAACTTGAGCTTCTATAGATGTTGCTACATGCTAAGACTTGCTCTTCCCTTTCTTCCATTCTGGACATTCTGAAGCATAGTGGCCACACTTGTGGCACGCAAAGCACTTGACTTTGCTCATATCCCTCCTCTTCTTCATCGCATATAAAGTTGACTCTCCACCTATACTATCCTTTATCCTATTTACTTAACTGGCAAGAGAAACATTCTCCTTGTCATCACCCTTTTGTTCACCTCCGTATAGAGATTCCACCCAAATATCCTCTTGGATGAAGTCATTCCACAACATCTCCCCATTATAAATATTTTCTTATGCAACAATTCCTTTGACGAAGGGCACCCATGGCTTGGTGAAGCCATTCATGGCAATCCTCACTAACTCTAGATGTGATACTATCTCCCCAACTGCTGCCAACTTATTACAAACCTATGTGATCGTGGTGAGATAAGAAGCTACAATATTTGTTGGACATCTTAGTGCTCTTGAGATCCTCCTTCAACACCATCTTCCTATTATGGTTACTACTTTAATATAAACATGTTAGAGCCTTATGCATCTCCCTAGATGACTTCTTCTCAGTTATGTGAGGGATCGAATGATCCTTAACCACATCTAAGATAATCATCCTAGCCTTCACATCCTTCAAGTTATAATCATCCAGCTCCATAGGATACGTCAGTGGGGTCACTATGGAGTTAAAAAACTCCCACTACCCGTTCTCCATGATAACTAGAGTGACCCTCACCTTCCATAGAATGTCGTTGAAAGCACCTTCTAGGCGATGTCGTTGGAAGCACCTTCCAACCTATCTTCGTACCTCAACCTAGCTGCTGCCATGTTCAAAAATTGAACTACAACCCGATTTTCTACTCACTACTCAAAGCTTGTCTAGGGTTGATTAGACCTCTCAATAGTCTTCTAGAGTATTTTTTAGGCTACCCAAGTGCTTATGGGTACTGCCCAATTTCTTTTTAGGGTTACCCAAAATCTGTTTTGGGCTGCCCAAATTTTATGGGAATCACATGGTTTTTTCTAGGTTGCTTAAAGTTTATGGGCAATTTCCATGCAGTTGCCCAAACTTCTTAGCCCTGGCATCCTTTCCCAACTCCTTACTGATGGATGTTGGTTGGTGTATTGCTACAGTAGCTACAAACCTGCTAGCAGCTTTTGATCATCCCTCTGTTCACCTGGTGATTGGTTGTTGTGGAATTTAAGCCCACGATGATTGCCTTCTTTAACCAGCTTTCTCATGCCTCATGCATGTGACATTTTGCTCTGTCTTCCTAGCTCTCACGACTTCTCCCCTTTTATTCAAGTGGCACTCCTCTGTCCCAGTCATGCTGCTTTTATTTCATAGCTTCTATCTCCCATTGTCACTTCAACCTTTGCCTCGGTCCATAGTATTTTATGTTGGTTGGTGACTGCTTGTGGTAGTTTTTGCACCCACCAACACCTCCGTCATCATCCTAAGCCTGCATATAGCTCACAAGCTTGTATCCTTGCTCCACACACCTTACAACCCGATTCTTCCCACTAGCTGCTACAACTCCAACTCTCGAGCCTAATCTTCCTCGGTTGGTTCTCCATTATGTGTCAGCGTCAACCTTTAGCTTTCCTCCTACCTGTCTCCTCTATATCCCTTTCCCAACAATTACCTACTGATTCGTGCCTCAACTCACAGGATTTTTGTATCTCCTCCATGGCCTCTATTTCTTCTCCCTTGATGGCAGTTGTGACTACCGCCAACTCTGCCCATAACACCCACATCCCAAATATTACGCATGCCAAGCTTTGTTGTTGACTTCTCATCCCTAATATCCATCCTTTAGAATAGCCTTTAAGGATACCTACACACCCATACACCATCCATACATCCACCATACCATACACCATAGGGCGTTGGTGCCTACGCCATGCCCCAACCCACACGGGGGCTTACCTCATACACCATACACCATGCCCCAACAGGCATGCAAACTTAGCGCCCATGCATCATACCCATCGAGCATGCCAACTTGGCCTCCATGCACCATACACCATCGGGCATGGAAACATGGCCTCCATGCACCATATACCATCAGGGAGCATCCATGCGAGATGAGGCATGCACCATGCACCATACCCAGCGTGACGAACATCTGGCAAGTCATCAACCAGGGGACTGGCTCCCGCTGGTGGCACCCATCTTTGTTCTGTCACGTGATGGGTCCCACACCACTCTCGTTATGTTTTGTGCACAGCGATCCCCTACCATGCACGCCCCATCTCCAAGTTGGTCATCAACCTAGCACCCATCCACCTCCATCAATGCAGATTTTGGAATATGGACGATAAGCTCCTCCATCGCCCTTGTTCGCTCAGAGTTTAATTGGTGCCCAGTCCCTTGGTCCAGGTCTTTCGTCTACCTCCAATTGGTCCAGGTTTCTTCTAAGAGCTGTGTGCAAGCCATCCCACAATACTCCAACGTTAACCGTACAAGTATTTCATTGTCGGTGTATTTCTTGTTTTATTCGTTTTGATCGATTTGCAGAGCTATTTAGGGAAAGCTATAATTGGTGTTAGAGATTTATGGTGGTTGTCCTTGGAGCTTAGTGTTTTGATGTTACTGTAAACTAATGTCTATCTGTAAACTCATGTTTCGATTAAGAAAAATATCCAGCTCTAATAATTTGTAATCACACTTTAAATAAGCAGCATACCGTTTTCTTCCTCTCTTTCTTGTCATGGTTTTTGTCTATTGTGGGATTTGTGGATCTTTGAATGGCTATGGATCAGTGTCTATATTGTTGAGAAGCCCCCCTAAGAGTGTCAATATTTTATCATTGGCTCATCATTGGCTTATCATTAGTGTAAATCTTTTTTACAATGCAAACATTGAAAAAATGTCTACAACTTAAAGGATTTTATCCCTTTCATGGTTGATAGCTTTGCTAGATCTGGATTTCAAAATGGATATAGCAAATTATTTTCATTATTGTTTGTATAGGGATTTGAAGAATGGCGAAGTGGGAGACTCTCAATGAGTTGGATTTCAAAGACCCAGAGGATATGATGGAATTTTCAGCAGAAGACTTGACATGGACAGATGTTTGGGGGGACCAAGTCGCAGTTATTCCATATTGTCGACTTGAGGACTTTATAAGTTGGGAGTAATCAAGGGAAGGTGCACCTACTCAATTTGTTGTTAAAATTAGAAGAAGTATAAAATAGGAGGATATCAGAGAGGCTAATTTTGGAACATATCTAGAGTATGTTATGTGAGTCTCTATACATTTTTCCCAATATGTGTATAAGATTTTGATTTAAAGTTCAATATGTCAAATATGCATAAATATTTTATATAATTTGCTGTAAATTCTTCATGTATAGTTATTGGTGTGCATATGGTCTGCAATCCGCACAGACCATTGCTATGAGTGCGATAGAAGAACCAAAGAAAAAAAGTCTTCCACGTGAAAGTATTAAAGTTGGTTGCCAATGTCACTTCTTTGTGCGATGACTTTATCTTAGACCAAATGACATTGTTATAATATATACCACATGTAGGCATGTTAATAAATGTTGCTAGGAATTTTGCACCTTCTGCAGACAGAATTTGTTCCTCTGGTTTGAATGGTTCAGATCCAGAACAAATAGTTCACAATAAGGTTGGAAGACTCTCCCTAGAAGCTATAAACACCTGGAATGCAATCTTTGATGGAGTGATGTGGTTCTTCTCTTATGAAAAAATATCTCCAAGAGAATACCTGCATAAACACATCAAACAGACAAGAGATCAAAGATACCATAACATCATCTATAGATCTATGTCAGTGACCAAGGAATCTGACAATAACATGCAAGATTATAACATAACAAGTATATGGGAAAGGAACCAACTTTACATTAATAAAATGAAGAAAGAGTTTACAACCTATGCCTTAGTGTTGATAAGCTCTCTCACAAAACCAACATCTTGTCCCCAATAGCTCCAACTTGCTCCCTCAAGCTCTCTTAAATGACTTAGGCCAAAATATCAAAGCAACAGCATAACATTACTCTCTCCTCAACCATGGAGATTGAGCCTGCTTTTATAGGCTTGCAATGGATAGGGATGGTTTAGAAATCGATGGGTGAGGTGGCTAGGAGATCCTACAAGGATGGATCTCGAGCCCAACTGACCCTAGTGATCAGGGATAAGGGTGTCACAAAGCCTTCTTTCGAGAAGCTTTGTGAGAACCTCTCTTTTTCACTTTTTACCAAAGGCACCACTTCTTGTTCACCATGATAGAGCAGTTTTAGGAAGAACCGCACACTGCTTTTAGGGTAAAGGTGGTGCCACCGATTATTGCCAACACATTACAGGCAGTGCTGAAGAAGGTACCACTTTTTAACTAAAGGGTAGAAGCAGTGTTGGATTTTCATATACAAATTTGATGTCTGGACCAAATGTTCTTGCTTCACAATTTGGGATTCAGGGCAACACTAAATTTTGGGATCTTATCACATGTTGATGACGAGATTTAGGTATAACAATAAACACAATGTTGTCTATCATGGAAATGATGCAGTAGGAAGGCCTCAAAAATTCGATTATGCACCACATTTAACTGAGGATATACGAGCTAGTATCCAAGATTTTATTCAAAAGGTTTTTAATGTTTCAATGATATGGGACCATGCCATCTCTTATGTGAAGCATAGGTATGGTGAGTTGTTCACAGGGGTATCTCGAGATGCATTTATGACAAGACAAGGTATCTTAAACATTTACAATGATATGAAAAGGCGAGAATATGTGAAGGATGAAAGTGATCCAAAGAGTGTGGAATGTTGGTTCAATGAGTGCACCGAAAGCTTTTTTTCTACCAAAAATAGGATGTTGTTCAAAACATCCCTTTTATCATAGGAATACAAACAAGGTAGATGCGATCGATGATGGTTAAATACTCACACAACAATATCATATCAATGGACTCCACTTTTAGCACAAACAAGTATGGGGTGAGTACATATATCTCATAAATTCTATTCATTTCATTGCTTGTATTATATATACTTATGATCATGTATTGTTTATTACAATGTAGTATCAACTCTACACTTTAATGGTTTTCGATGAACACCACAATGGGATTCCAGTAGCTTGGGTGATTTCATCACGTAAAACTACAAATGATATTTGTAGATGGATGTTGTCATTATTTGCAATCGGAATAAAAGAACGTCCCAATTGGCATGTCTAAGCTTTCATCACAAATGATGTTGCAGCTAAAATTGGGGCATTAAGGTGACGTGTTAATTTTTCAAAGAGATATGCCAGCTTGATGTTTACGTATATCATAATTTAATGTTACATTATTTCAGGACTTGCACCAACTATACGATATTATTATGTGTATGGCATGTCCATCGAGCGTGGTTGAAGAATGTTGGAAATAAAGTCAAAGGAAAGGAAAACAAAATCCGCATCTTTCGCGCCTTAGGAGAAACTGTGCACTCATGTCAAGATGATGGATCTATACAACATGCAGTTGTAAGGTTTCTTGATAAATTCAGTGAACATAAGAGGTTTCTAGAGTATTTTAGAACCACTTGGTTATCCAATGATAAAATATGTAAGTTTTTTTTAAGTTGATTTTTATTACTATATTCTACGATGTCATAATTTTAGTTTTTTTTTTAACAGAAACTTAAAAATTTTGATTGATTAAAAGTGGCTGTAGCCTAGCCTGGCGTACAAAGAGGAATCCAGAAAAAGAAGGTTGATGCCCTCTAAAAGAACAGTCAGCCTTCTTACAAGTGCTTTGAGAAGAGAATCCCAAATTCTTCTGGAGCTATTTCGAGAAAAAGAATGCTTGCAAGAATAGACTCTCGCGAATTGTGAGCAGAGAAGAATATAGAAACAAAACATTAAATAGGTGGAGAGGAAAGCCCTTTAATGAAAGGATCCAATTTTTTCTGAGAGCCCGAGCTGATATTTGAGGCTACTTCCTTTTCTCTACGTTCTTTATTTGTCTTTCGCCCTCTGGTGAGGGGAGGAGAAGGAGCTGAAAAGTCTTCGGATTCAGAGGTTCCCTCAGACGAAGGGGCCAAGGAAGCCAACCCTGCCTGGACTGAGGCCATGTGGGCCAAAGCGTTGAGGTCTTTCCTAGAACCTGGAGAAGCAGGTTTTGGATCAGCTACCTCCGTGGAGCCAGAGGGACGAGGGATGCCCTGCTCCAGGGCAACTGCAACTTCAGGTTCTTGTGCTTCATCTTCCTGGAGAACTTCAAAACTATTTATGTTTTCCGGCCGTGAAGTATCTGCAAGAGGAGAGGGATCTTGAGGAGAAACCTTGTGCTGAGATACTTGAGGCTCCTTTCACCGGGGAGGACGGCGTCGATTAGAGACCGTCTGGAACTCTGCATCTTTGGAAGCTGGGAGATTTGCTAGTTTATGTGGTTCTACAAGCTTAGGGAAGCTTTTAGCAAAGTGACCATAAACATGATAGAAGTTGCATTTGAAAGGGATCTGCCCATAATCCAGTTCTTGAATGTGGCCCCATTCTCCTATAGTGAGCTTTAGGGCTTCCGGGAGTCCTTTCTCTAGATTCACCTCTACGCAGATACGGGCACATCTGTACTGACCCCCTTTCAGTTCTGCAGTATCTAGATAGCGACCTAACTTATTACCAATGTCAATCAGAGTGCTTTTCCCCCAAAGATGAAGAGGGAGGTTAGGGAGTCTTACCTAGACTGGAGCGGCAGTGATCTCTGCTTCTGGGTTAAACCCTAGATACCATGGGGCTAAGAACATACCTCTAAAGCCCATGAAGAAAGGGTCGGAATGGAAGACAATGTCTCTTTCTTCTTTATTTGAGAACAGGAATACAAAAAACCCCCGTCCAGCTACAAAGAGAGAGACCTGTCCTTGCAGAATAGGGTTCCAATGTTCTGAGATCCAAATCTCCACCGCCTTAGGGCTGGGCCATAACCCTGTGAACTTACCAATGAGGGCTTGCTCAGAGAGGATGAGATCTTCCTGGCATGGATCTGAAGGAGAGAGCTCTAGAGAGGGGATCTCGTCCATCTTTTTCACAAACTTGGAAGAAGAATGAGAAGCTGCTTGAGGAGCGACAGTTTGAACAAGGGCCTTGAAGGCGGAAAGCTGGGCATGAGAGCCCATTTCTTGAGAGGACTCCACGTTGAAACCATTACAAATCACGCTGAGGCACAAGGAGCAGCAGCCAATGATCCTGTAAACACGGCTCTGCGAAGAGCAACAGCCAGCGTTCCACGGCTCTGAGAAACAAGGCGGCAGCTAGGGGAACCCTAGCCGCGGATGAGGATTCGTTCTGCTCCGCGCTCCATTCTAATATGATTTCATAATTTTAGTTATTACTTCATATGTAATGTATATATTTTTTTCCAGAAATGTGGGCAAAAGCGTATAGAAGTTTTCCACATTTCAATCAAGATACAAATAATGCAATTGAATCTTACCATGGGTACATAAAACAAAGGTACCTATGCGAGAAGAACAATGTATGCCATAGACAAGCTGATTGGTTGGTTTATGTGTTGTTGACTATGGTTGAACTATATTACATCCATATGCAAGGTTTAAAAGAGGTTGGGTTTGTGTGACCTAGAAAATATGAGAAACAATCGAATGCTTCTAAGAGCAGATCAAACCAAATTCCGAAAGAAGATTGTGTGTCTGTTGATAAAAGTAACAATGAATATCGGGTTCGTAGCCAAAATAAAGATAGTCGTGACACTTGGTATAATGTCATCTATAAAGGGTCAACCCTGCACTTTTGCAATTGTAATTGGGCCCTAAATGGAAATGTTTGTAAACATGTGTTGAAAGTTGAGATGCTAGTGAGTAACATTGTTTTAAGAGATAATACATTGTCAAATGTCTCTAATTCTATTACCGAAAGGCCTGGAATTTTAGTTGATTTAAATGAAACACATGTAAGCAGCCTATAAATTGAAACACAACTTCCATTCTGCTTTAATTCTCCTCCCAATATAAATTGTCACATTGAAACAAAAATTGATGATATAGAGAATTTCTCACATCATGTTGAATCATCCATTGTAACATCAGATAATGCCTTACTTGAGGATGATGAAATGAAATTTGTTATTTCATCATTTCATGAAAAATTGAGGGGTTTATCATCCATAGTGCCTACTAATTTGGAGCAGGCATATGCACTGAGGAACCTAGCAGCCAATGCACACCAAGAGTTCAATAAAATGTTTTTCGGTACTATAACTCCATCTAAGATCACTACCAAGAGACGACGCAGTTTTTTTGAGTCCAATCAATAAAAAGAAGAAATGTGGTCGTGATTTAAAATCAAGAAAAGATAAACCACAGTTTGAAAAGGTTGGACGAATTCATGCAAAGAAAAGAAGCATGAATGAACAGTTGGGATCAACTTCTCGACAACGAAGAGATTTGGAGCATGCACATGATGTGCAACATTATGTTCTACACAATACTAGTATTTAAATTTGATAGCTTGTATTGTCTTACATGAAATACAATATATATACTTTTCTTCAATGCAATTGAAAAACATGGTTTTTTATTGTTACAGCTGAAGGATACACATCTGGCAATGTAAAAGTTGCACGGTTCGATTATTTAATGACAATAATGTCGAGAGAAACTTTTTGCTTCCAGACTGAGGTAAAACAATGGTTCCTAAAAAAATTCATGATTGTTCCACATTATATGTGGGCTGATTATCTTCTACAACGGCTAAATAACATCAAACATGTTCAAAATATGATGTATGTACTTTTTCTAATAATCCAGACATATCAACCAATTCGCAGATTCCAACCTTCCAGTTAATTCCAGACTTGAACATATGATTTCTTCTCAAGGTAAATTACTTTAAAGTAGTTGATATTAGAAAATCTTTTTTTGGGATTAAGTTATGTTATCATCCTTAACTCATTGATACTGCAATTTTAACCTGTTTTACCTAGATGTGGTATATTTGTGGACATCCTGTGACTTAGGATGAATACTTGAACTAAAATATTTTATAAGGTTGCCATTCTCTCAACTTGTTATGTTCTTCCAATAGTTTTAAATATCATCAATGTGTGTGTGTGTGTGTGTGTGTGTGTGTGTGTGTGTGTGTGTGTGTGTGCGCGCACACACACAACTAACTCATTGATACTGCAATTTTAACTTGTTTTACCTAGATGTGGTATATTTGTGGACATCCTGTGACTTAGGACTAATACTTGAACTAAATATTTTATTAGGTTTCCGTTCTCTCAACTTGCTATGTTCTTCCAATAGTTTTAAATATCATCAATGTGTGTGTGTGTGCACAACTAACTTGTTCCCATTTTCTGCAGTTGGAGCATGCACTTCCTAAACAGTTCAGACATACATTCAAGGATTGGAAGTTTGTAACCTGCACCATCCTGCATTCAGTTGGTTGAATGACTTAAGCACCTTCACTCGTTCATCCCTTTTTAATGGAGCAACCAAATTTATTAGGCCAACATATTTGCTCAACTTCCTATTTCACTATTCTTGCCTTTTTAGAATTAGTTAGCAGATTGGTGAAGGCTTATTGGATCTAAACCAGATTTGGTTCGTGATACAAATTGTCTATATGTATCTAAGCCTACGAGGCATAAGTGTGTGTCCAATCAAGAAGAAATCATGCCAAGATAGATGATCATGTTAGTATTATACCTACAGGGTTCAGAACATAGGTTATGTAACAAATTGTAAATATACAGGGTTCTTACATTTGAATAGGAAATGACAATTGTGTATGTCTCTATGTAAATGGTAGGAATTTTGTTAAATTATCAATGGAAAGGAAATTCTCTCTGTATCTCCATATGTGAATGCAATTAGGTGTGATATGTGAATGAACGTAATTTCTATGTGAATTATAGCTGAACAATTGTTGAAAGATGGATATCTGTGTCTAGGAATAGAATAAAATCGAGAATGATGTTGATTGATAGATTCTATGACCAATCAAATGCGAATTCGGATAGTTAGAGAAATTTCATCATCTGTGCAGATGACTGTGTGTTTACGTATGTGCGGGTATGGATGCTTGTTTGCGATTACAGTAAGAGAATATCAACGAGTGAGATTGATTCCGCAATAGAAAGTTGCTCGAGATCTAATCATAAAGTCAATAATCTGAGAAGGAGCAAGCACGAACAATCAAGATCGTGATTGCAGAAGATCGACTAGGGAAATAATTCACATAGAGAATGTGTGCGAGAGATAAGAGGTCCACAAAGTAAAGCAAAGTCCCACACTAATCACATATTGATGCATAGGGAATAATCTGCAAGAGATCAATAGTCGAGAATGGGTTCCACAAGGACAAGGTAGACCGACTCGCAGTCCACAATCCGCAATTACGGACAGGAAGTTTGCAGGAACATTGATTTATGGAAAGATTGGACTACGAAAATATTGGGGTTGCGGAAAGGATGTTGCAGAAAGGAAACACTAGTGACCACTAAATTCTAAATTCTAAAGGTTGTTGCAGTATTGTAGATCTTGATAGTGATTATTATATGCATTGTCCTTTCAAGGAAACACTAGTGACAACTAAATTCAAAATTCTCTATTGTTTGCAAATTGCTTTTATACATGTGCTCTTATTTTCTCGTAAACGATCAATTGCATGGTTTTGTTGAGTTCAAAGTATTTATGTCAACTGTAGTGAAATAAAGAATCGGGTGAAGTCATGTTGATGATCTTTGGATGGATAATGAAGGTAAATTCAAATATAATGAGTTTGTTAGATTTTGTACTCAAGGGTATCTATTTTAGGTTATTTCCTTATTTTTTAAGCACGAAAATAATTATGTGTTGTACATAATGCAGTACCTCATTGTAACACTCACATGCTAACATCTAATGGAATCATTTGTTATGTAAACAATGTTCCTAACCAAAAGAACATATAGAAGGTGTAATTTCTATGAAACGTTCTTCTTTGAGTAGTCAAACACCAGCAAGGAATATTGTCTTTATAGTGAGGTAAATAAAATGTTTATTCTTTCAAGAGTTGTAATTTTTACTTAAATGAATAAAAATGAAAAGTCTGTAGAGAGATAGATTGATTGTTTGGATAAATTTACCCAGGTAAAGACATATCATTAATTTGATAATGATATTCCACATCTTAAAAGGGGGATCCCTATCTTGGATCAACAATTGGAATATCCTTTTGCATCACCGTCTCCCCCTCATGAATATGTTCCTGCCACTTCACAAGAACATGAGGTTCAATTGAATGATGTGGTTGAGAGGATTAGAATATTGAATCTTGAAGAGAATGAAGTGCCACCAGCTGAGAAACCTAGACACTCACATAAATTGCCAAAATGGGTAAAGAACACACTTGAAAGTGTTAATCCTGATGATGTTGGAAAGACATGAACCAAAATTTCGACAAGAAGATGGAGGTTATTAGATCATTCAAAATCAGGTGATATATAATATATGGATGTTTCATATGGAAGTGACTTAAAATACAAAGTATATATTCATGTACAAAATAAGTACACTAGAGAGTTGTTGAATAGGTTTGGCATGTGATAGTGTAACCCTCTCTCTACTCCAATGGAACGAAATTTGAATATCACATCGAAATAAGGAACTGAATTTGAGGATGCAGCCAAATACAAACAACACGTCAAATTCATTCTTTTAGGATTGCACACAAATTTCATTTATGGTATTTAAATCGCATAGTTTAACTTGCCTTCTTATGTGACTTTGAAGACCTCCTAGGTACTTGATGACAACATTTGGGTCCAGATATTCATCCCAACTAAATGGATTTCTTTTTAAAGTTTGTATTGTAATTTTGTGCTCTACATACTTGCCTCTATTGATCCTAGTGCCACTTAAAGTTCTGGTTCTCTTCATATCCAATAGAGTAAAACTGGTATTTGATGAAATATTTTAATGGCACACACTTAGTTACTGATGGGACTCTCCCCTTAGCCTAAGTTCCTTGGTGTTTCCCTCCCACCAAGTCTATGTATGGATTTCTAGCTTCATTACAGAAAAATCTATCTTCCTCTCCTCTCATACATTACGCACACTGAAATAAAATTCTAATTATTGAAAAAATAATTCAATTTAAGTCCACCCTCCTCAACATTGTTGGCTTTGATATCTACCTTTTCTTCTATTTTAAATAGGGTGTGCAAGAATATTGATTACCGGATTTCCCTTTTTTGAGCTTCCATTATTCCTTCGTTTTCCTTGACTTGTCATGATAACATCTTATGATATTTAGGTTTCTCCAAAAGGGGGTTAATATTTTTCTCAACAGTGGCCATGAGTACATCCATGCTCCTAGAAATATTAACTACTTAAGTTTCCAACATCATAAGCCTTATTTTTCCATCCTTAATGGGTCCTTCTTAGTGCTATACTTCCATTTATGAGGATTGTGTCAACTTCTTATCTCTTCTTGTTCCAATCTTGTGATCCATAGGGTACAAGTCTCGCATGGATTAGTATTTCCTGAGTCTAGGAAGCATACATTGTGATTAAACTACAAATTGCCCAAATAAAACCCCTTTGATACCAATATGGTTATTAAACCATATTGGATAATCCAATTGAAACCTTACAAAAACAAATCAACAATTTACAACTATAATGAAAAAATGCTCAACTATATGACCATCAAGTTTTATCTTTTTAGTGGTTTAATCATGAAAATAAAACACACTAGTATGTTTATTTAGCTAATGTAACATTAAATAAAACTACAACAAAGACACATATCGGACACAAATTTATCTTAGAAACCCGATACAGGAAAATCAACAAGCAACAAAGCCTTGTGTCTTCCATCTTCTTATATTATGGGGATTACAATACATATTATAAGGATGTTCAAGATTGCTACAAAGCTACAAGACATTATGGTATTATATATTCCTCTAGAATATATTTATGTTTCACTACTTTATTAACATCTACCCAACAATACCACGCATACTATGGAACAACCGAGGGCTAGTGAAAAAGTGAACCATTTTCCCTCCTTATGTTAGGTTTTCTATAGCTATAATTACATTTAAGTTAAGGGTTTCAAGTGGAACCTCCATGATTCTTCCATATATATCTAGTGGCTTTCACACATTACTAATGCCTTAAATCTAAACTTTTGTCAACCATCAAACCTACATGCATTTCCATGAACCATCAAACCTCACAGCTAGCTCCTGGCCTCATCCCCACATCCCCATATATACATATATGCATGTATACATACATATATATGTAGACATATATATGTATACATATACATATATATGTATGTATAAATGTATATATGTATACATATATATGTATATTTATACATATATATGCATATGTCTACATATATATGTAGACATATATATATATATATATATATATATATATATATATATATACAAATANTGTGTATGTATACATATATTTATACATACATATATTTATACATACATATATTTGTATACATATATATGTCCACATATATATGTATACAAATATGTGTACATATACAAATATGTGTATGTATACATACACATATATGTGTAGACATATATGTATATATGTACATATATACATATATGTCTACACATATATGTATACATATATGTGTATGTATACATATATATGTATGTATACATATATGTATAGACATATATGTATATGTATACAAATATGTGTATGTATACATATATGTATACATACATATATTTGTATACAAATATATGTATGTATACATATCTATGTATATACATACATATATATACATATATACATACATATGTGTATACATATATGTATATGTATACACATATATGTATATGTATATGTATCTATGTATACATATATGTATGTATAGGTACATATACGTGCATACACACACACACACACACACACACATATATATACATATACATGTACACACACACATATATATAACAAACATATATATACCAAAAGAACCTATAGAAGGTGTAATTTCTATGAAACATTCTCTATGTACAATAGGAAATGAAAACTAAGATGCCAATTTGAGGAAACCTCATATTTTCATTTTGTTGTCATCTTTTTTCATCAAATAATATTTTGTCCACTTTAACAACATCTCTATATAATGCGCCTAGTTTTGCACCTAGACAATCTAGCATAAGTAGAATTTAAATGTAATTTATTTGGGATGCTAAACTGGACACAATTTGCATCAATTTTAGCATCATCCTCATATAATCCACCTAGTTTTGCACCTATACAACCTAGCATAAGGAGAATATAAATGTAATTGATTTGGGGTACTAAAGTGGACACAATCATGAACCCTGCTCATCACAGTAAATATAAATGGACAAAATCAATGAGAATATAAATGTAATTGATCATGTACTGAACAAAATCAAGGTAAATCATGAACCCTGCTCATCACAGATTAAAAGTGATACGTGTTGCAATTGAAAATAAATTTTGAAGACTAAACATAGGCAACAGAATGTGAACATAAGATAAAAACCAACATATTCTAAAACATGAATTGTAGAACACAAACCAAATTTAATTCATTAAATGAGTTTATCCGAGTTGAGATGAGAAATCATACAGTGGAACGAATCTCCCATGGAAGTGGGAAGTACACAATAATGATTTAATATTTTCCAAGGGAAGATCGCCACTTGTCAAATACATCCAACAAATCCTCAATGTCTTGATATTGAGCATGCCCAAGCTGTAATTGGACTCTACAGGTAGAGTTCTCGGTCTCCAAATTATTTTCCTTTGCCCATTCTCGTAGGAAGAGATTAATCCTCATTTATGATGTTATGGGTGACTCGGTCAGCTCTTTAATCTCTGCCATGTGGATGTGATCAAGATGCTCTATGCGTTCCTTAGATTTCAAGTGCTCCCTTTTAACTTGCTCAATCAATATTTTAGGTGGGAGAGTGTTCTCAATCAGATCCACAACGATAAATGCCAACAAGCTTAAGAGTTTGTAAGATGCGAACCATATCTTCCTACAGACCTGCTTCCCTTCTTGGATCGTGGATTCCATCGCTTCACGGACACTTTCCCAAGACTCTAAACAAAACCTAATCCTTCTGACCTTCATCTTGCCCAACATAGGTACATTCTCAGGTTTGTCTTTGTAACCCACCTAGAACTAAAAAAAAATTATGTTGGGAAAAGACATTACTTTAAAACTTATTGTAAATTTTTATGTTGTTGATCAAGGATGGTCAAAGATGATTGTAATTTAATATTTTATTATTTAATAATTAAAAGAAGATACACCTATCCAAAGAGGATTGTTGAAGAGTGTTCATTGACCCACTAGGAGGAATGATCTGATGTAGAAGGAAAAAATGACAAATGGCAGCAACAACATTCACTTTCTAGTTGATGCATGAGGAAACTTCCTTGAAATTATGGTCATGTTCCCAAGAAAGGAGGAACGGAGAAGGTGGTTCATTAAATTACAAAATTGACCCAAAGACCTAGGCAAGCACATATATATCCATCGAATGAGCAGGAGGCTCACTGCATTTTCTAGAGACTAGAACCTTGTGATTGTTACACACTGAAAAGTTAGGCACACAAGAGGAATTCAATGAGGGGAAAACTAAAGTGAATTGTTGGAGTGTTGACTGCAAATGTGACTGTTGAGTTACAAAGAGGACAGAACAAGCTTCTACCCAATATCTTCGTCATGGTGGTTCAATGAACAGGCTCGGGGGTCCTAAAGCAAGTAATCTTGGTTCTTTTCAAGAGATGGTTGGGAGGAACAGTCTTCTTTGGATATTCGTTCCCTTCGAAAGTTAACAGGTTCTATAGTGTTCTAGTTTATTGTCCTTAATTTGTTTTATGTTTATGTATGAAGGATTCTATGAATGATGAAAGCTTCAAAAAATTATTATCTATTTCAAAATAAAGTAGGAAAGTTTTTTATTTCCTGTAAATTATAAGTTAAGTACGGGAGAAATAAAATCTACTGCTTAAACAGTTTTTCGTAGCAAAATTGGTAGACAATCTTCTATTATTATTTAGAAATAGTATTCTATTATATATATAGATTCAACTAATGTTAAGTATTGTACATAAATAGTAAATGATTAGCATTTCTTTAGTTTTCTTATAAATTCATACAGAATTAACCAAGAGGTTTAACAAAGAT
This sequence comes from Pseudotsuga menziesii, assembly GCA_001517045.1. Lineage (NCBI taxonomy): Eukaryota > Viridiplantae > Streptophyta > Pinopsida > Pinales > Pinaceae > Pseudotsuga > Pseudotsuga menziesii. Next base: position 205,153 of record LPNX010944455.1, read on the forward strand.
GTCCTCATTTTTAATCGAATAACAAATTATTTTTACAGTTAGGGCTTTCCATAGTTAAGTATAGTAAATCCCTAAAGCAAAATTTATAACCAGCCAAAGAAACAATAGATTTAGAGTTAAAAATGTTATGGCTTCCAGCCGAGGGATTTGAGACCCATAAAAAAATACATATGAATATTAATATTTACCCAGTATCAATTCCATATAGCCGAAAGGCTTAATGTTTTCATAATTTACTCAAGTATCTATTTCACACAGCCGAAGGGCTTGTTGTTTTAATAATTACCCAGTACCAATTTCACACAGTCGGAAGGCTTATCGTTTACAAAAAAAAAAAAGGATTTAGGGTTAAATACTTACAATGAATGTAGTTTCGATCTAACTATAAATTCAAACAAAACTTTAAATAATAGGATTTGTGTAGTAATTATAGAAAAGGACGAACTTCCCTATTTAAGGATTTTAACACAGGTCGAGGGTTTGAGGCGTGTAAGGCTAAAAATTCCAAGTAATTTATATAAAAACTGAAACCTATAGTGAAATCACCCTAAGTACAAACATTTAAAAAACCAGAATAGGTCATAACCATTTAAAAACCAGAATGGGTCGTAACCTTTTTAAAAACCAGAATGGCATTCCTTTCAACATGGTTGCAGTAGTCATAATCAAGCAAACAATTTCTTTCACATAACAATAAACAAAATATCATTTACACTGAGCAGTTCTGAAAGCTATAAATAGTTTCAACAACATACAAAGCAATATTAATAAACAATATACAGAATAATACTAATAAACATTATACCAATTACACAGTAGAACCAAGAGCTTTGAAGGTTTACAAAAAACCGAAGCGAAATCGCATAATTATATTGCCTTGAAACTTTGTTAAAATTTACAGTAAGATTTTCGATATTTACAAAATGACCGTAATACAACTTCCCACACAGACTCCATGGTTTGTAAACAAAAAGAGGGATTATCACTATATAAACCCTATCATAACCCACAGGCTTATAAACAACTTATATCTCTACCATTAACGAGAGCGTTTACTAGAAAACAGAGAGGGCATGTTGAAACCCTTGTATTCTATTCCGGCTTTCATTTCACACCATAGACCGTCAAGGACCGTAGGGTTAAAAGGCTCATAGGTCTTACCAGAACCTTCACGACACCAATTACCCTGACTAAGCTCACTAATCCAACCCAAGCAACAATTATCGAAACCTCCTTCCAATAAAACAATGCATAGAGGTTAAACTATGAAAACTATCATTCGACATTATAAAATTGTTGCATCAAACTGAAACAAAACTCTATGAAGGTGAAACTTACCCTAGCTTCAACTTTCTCTGCGAAGGGTCAAGGCATGGAGTCGAAGACCATTGATGAGGTGATAAAAAAATGTTGGAGTTCGCAGAGTCGACTGCTGGAAGGGTCAAGAGCCTTCGACTCTCCCCACCAGTCCCACAATGCAGAAGAATACACAGAAGAATAAACCCTTTGGTTTTTCGTTAGGGTTTTAACCCCTTTTAATAGTTGGATGGCACCACAAAGCCCTTTCACGTGAGCACCTTAACTTTAAGCTACCTCCACGTGGTTTTAATTTTTCATACCCACTCTCTATAGTTTTGAAGTGATTTTGTTGTTTCCCATAGTCACTTAAATGTCACCATAGTGCTTGTTACCTTGGCTCGTTAGTTTGTTTAGTAGCGCAAGGAGGGGGGGACTAATCCTTCTTGTTGAAAACACTTGCAATAATACAAGGTTAAACATTGTGATAGATATCATAAGCTAAGAAAGACCTATAACCTTGTAACCCTAGCATCACAATAGGGTTAGTAAGCATAGGACTTAAGATGTTAAAACATGATGAAACCATCCTTATGGAAAACACAAGTTAAGCACACAAACTGTAACATACTACAAGGCAGGAATGACATGTCAACTATTGTAAACAAGTAATTCTATCATAAGACTTAGAACCTATATACTAGTATGGTATTGCTTCATAGATGGAGTTGTCTTATTCGAGCTATTAAGTATCAATTTTACAGAATTTCATTATAAACTAAGTCCTAAGTTTATAGCGAGATGTAAAGATAACCCTTAATTGCTATGTGAATCCAGGTTAGTTCTTATATTGATCTAAACACTCTGTTACATATATTTTTATTTATTTATGGAATTTGAGAGTTGTTACAGTCTTTAATGAACTTTTTCCAATCCAACGCCTCTTAAAGAACCTTGGTTGCCTCATTCCTTCTCTGATTATGATCATAGAGCACATCAGAGTGGTGCTCAAAAGAATTGTAGGTTTCCTATATATCATTCAATCCTTCAAACAATTGAACCAACAAATTCTTATGATCTTCATGAATTTTCATCGCAAGTTCCTTAAATTCTTCCTTTGAGAATTTCGAGAAAGAGGAAGCAGTAGAGAGGACCTGTGAATCCTTCAATTGTTTCTCAAGGGATGTGATTTTTCTTGTATAATCCACATTCAACTCTTGTTCTTCCTTGAGTTGTTGCTAAAGCATTTGATTATGAGTCTGCATGTCTCCAAGTTGCCTCCCATAACCATCTTTTATATGATGCATCTTAAGTTGATGTTGTTCATCGATCTGGAGCTACTCTTGCTTAAGATTTTGCAATTCCTATTCTTTCATCTCAATTTATTTATTCAGGGAGGAAACAAAGTCATAGTTTTCCCTTGCAAAGGCTCCCATGGCAAGAGCTGTCTCAAGAGCTTCATGTCTCACATCAGTAGAGGCTCTTTTCCATATGACCTGATTAGGGATAGTGCCTTGCACTAGAGTCCATTGTTTGGTTCTTTTGGAACCCTTTTTCACCAAAACCTTTTTTTATTTGCTCCAAAAGTACTCCCCCAGGGATCCCACTGGATCTTCACCAAAGTCTGCTATCTCCTCCAAGGTGGGTGTTGATGTTTCTGAAATTGTGACTAAAGCCACATATTGGGAAACAACGGGAGTAGGAATAGGCATGGTTATTTGGGGAATGAATATGGATGACATTGGAGCACTAGAGGGTGAAAGTGGAGGACTGGAGGTGGTGGATGAAGTGACAGGCTCTAAGAATACAATTGAAATTGTAACAACAACTGGCTTCGAAGGTGAGATAGAAATTTTAACTTGGGCTAGATGAATTTTCAATATAGGAAACCAGTTGGTCAATTGTTGTGGTATGTGGGAATAGAATATACGATGACATGACAATAAAAATACTCATATAGATGGATGAGGGTTTAGGATATGTAACAATAGTGGTGGTGGTAATTTCTGAGAAATGAATCTAAGGGAAACAATCATCGACCACTAAACCATCAAGTGGATTAACAGAACTCCGAGCAATTGAAACAACTGTTGGTAAGATGGCAGGAATGGTAATTGGACATGAAAAGTTAAAGGGGAGGATTTCCTCTTCAATATCGCGGTCTTCAATATTATGTGTATCAACCTGTGGTACTGGCTCTTGGACGTTTTTCTTCTTAGCTGAAGGGGTTAAAGCTATTGATTGTGCTTCAACCATTGAGCTCATAAATGCTAAGCTCCTCTTCATCTCTACAGCTGATTGAATAAGAGAATTAAGAGTGTCCAAAGGTCTGGTTTATGGAGAATAATCCTCAGCAAGGGCTTTCCCTCGGTCATCTGTCTGAGAGATCAGCACCAAAGAGGTTTTGGGTTGAGATTTATGTGCTTCTTTATCCAATAGTTTTTTTTGTTCCTTCTCCACTACTAACAATTCTAGCTTCCTATATTGGAGCACTTTGGCCTTGACCTCCTGCTGATATTGGAAGATGAATCTCTTCTCATCTTGTGAAGAAGTCATGTTCAATACCTCAGAAAAGGAGTCAACGCCCTGATAAATAGAATCATCAAGGGTGGTATGATGAACATAAGAACACTTCATGTGCTCCTGTGTGAAATGATTGACCAAGAAAGGATTTCGGTCATGCATCCTCTTAGGAGCTTCTCCAAGGTTAATGGGAAACTTGGGCCCCCCCTTTCTTTTAGCTCCAGTTAGATTTGGGAAAACCCCATCAATCACTATTTGAAGGATATCTCTTCCAATACCAATCTGTGTGGCACAATCATGGGCAGTAGATGGGATTTGTTGCTACCCCAAATCCTGATATACGAGAAATATTCTCCCACATACCAATCACCCATTATGGAAATCAATTCTTTAGCTTGGGCTGAAAAGGTGGGGGCATCTTGCTTGAAAATTTTATGATAAACATCACCTACAAAGTGATCCCAGATTTCATAAAAGAAAGGTATGAAGTTATCCTCCCATAAAGTCGAGTAGTAGATATGGACTGGAGGTCCAACTCTTGTCTAATCCCATCCCATGGCTGGGAAAGGAAAAGTCGAGTAGAAAACATCCATAACATATGCAGAAAGGTAGAATGTTGGCTTCCTCGAGGCTGGAGTCTTCTGGTACTTCTCAATTGCCTCTTTTAACACCATAGACAAAATCTGGGCCCAATTTAAGGATTACCCAGTGGTAAGAACATGGTGGGCCAAGTGTGCCCATTCGGCTTTAAAAGAAGTGCAATTTCGTAACCCATGCAAGCTGCAAAGCATGGCCGACAGCAAAGAGAACGGTTCCCTAAACGAGGAAATGGGGTAAAGCTTGTCGACTTTGGGTGTGAAGGTAGCATGGTTTTCCATCCAAGATTTCAACATTTCCTCAAAATCGTACCTGGTCACAGAAGTTTCCAGGAATTCCTTAGTGAGCAACTATTGTGGTTTCATAAGTGCATAAGCTCTAGAAAACACTTCAGAATGGAAGGAGGCCAATTGGGTTTGAGCTTTGTCATTGAAAGACTGGTATTGAGGGTTGGAATGGTCAACAATCCATTTGACAACATCTGTATAAATAATTAAGGTAGGCCTGGCTGTTATGGCATGAAGCTAGGACTTACTTATGTTTATGAAAGTTGCCTAGTCATGTTGGATTTCTAAGAAAACATCATTATCAAAGATAAAATAAATCCGCGACCAATCCAGGTGACAGGTATTAGAAACCCTCCCATTTTTGTCGAAGAGAATGCCACTGTTAGGGTCCTTGTTTTTTAGTTCATTGAGGGTAGTTTTGGTTCTGGTGTTCCTCATGGTTGCAAGAAAACATGAAATTATAATAAAATGACGAAAAACAATTAATTAAACCAAATTCGGTTTCCCAATTTGCTCAACCGATTAGTTAAAGGATTGAAAAACCTACCAATTAACTAGATGGAGGGGAGTAAATCATTTGACTTAGTCGAAATTTCATTAAACAAATGTTCGCCAAGGGTAAATTCATCGTTTGAAAAAGGTGAAAAAAAGGGTAAAAAAACCGAAATATTTTACCAAAAGTTTAATGGCAAAATCAATCTAGGCCATAGATTTTGAAAGAAATAAACGGTTGTGATCAAAACGCAAAGAGGGGGAAATAAAATTGTACTGGTTTATCCAAAATATTATATATGTACAATTGTTCTATCCGAATAATACCAATTCCAAAATCAGTATAGGCATAAGTGATTGTTAAACAATGCAATTAATGACATGTGAATCAAATAAAAACATGTATTCAATGCATAATCAACACATTAACATTGTAATGAAACATCAATACAATAGTTAGCATGTTTGATAAATAAGCAACATATGTTTAATTTGTCAAGAAGATAAAAGAATAACCTGAATCCATGAAAGAAATTTAATGAATATCCCAAAAACATGACATAAGAAATAGTGTAAATTTTATTAAAGCTATAAGAAATTACATAGCATCCCTGGTATGTCCTTGGTGGTTCCTTCTCCTATTGTCCTTTAGAATTACTCCTGCAAGCCCCCTTCTTGGGAGACGAACTTCCCTTTAAATAATTATTACAAGATTTTACAAAGAAAGAAAATATTCCCAAAATATGGGGTTACAAGATAACAATTTTAAGATTTGCCAAAGTAAGACTGCCACTTGGAAAATACATCCAACAAATACTATATGTCATGATATTGGGTGTGTTCTAGGTGCAGTTCAACCTTGCAAATCAAGGACCCAGTCTCTCTTTTCTTGACCTTTCCCCATTCTCGAAGGAAGAGGTCAATTCTCATTTGTCAATTGAGAGGTGACTCGATCCAATCGTTGATCTCGACCAAGTGAAGCTGACTAATCTGTCGAATCTGCTCCTTAGCCTTTGCAAAATCATTCTCGATATGTTCTAGCTTAAGCTTCAGAGGCAGAGCTTCATTAATTGGATCCAGTAGTGGCAAGTCCAGAAAACCTAGCAAAGTTTATGAAGCAAACCATCTATTCTTGCAGGCCACTTGCCCATATCTAATGATGGACTCTACCATGTCACAAACATTTTCCCATGTCTCTATCGAAACCTGAATCCTTTTCAGCTTTCCCTTGTCCAGGACTACTAAATCATCAGGTCTATCCTTAATGTACTTTTTCCAATCCACCAGAGTGTCATAAGATCTTGTTGCTTCATTCCTCCTTCGATTGTGGTCATAGAGGAGGTCAGAATGGCGCTCGAATGCATTGTATGTTTCCTGCATTTCATTAAGTCCTTCAAAAATACTAACCATTTGTTGATACAAGTCATCATGAATTCTATAAGCTAATTGTTTAAATTCTTCCTCTGTGAATTTAGAGAATGAAGAAGTAACAAATATAAATTAGTAATCTTTAATCTGATGTTCAAGGGTGGAAATCTTCTGAGTATGCTCATCATTCAACCCTTTTGCTTCTTCAAGTTGTTGCTTGAGAATATATTTCTGGTCTTGGAGCTACTTCATCTTCTCTTCATACTCATTCTTTAAATCTTGCAATTCATGTTGATGATGTTGTGCATTTGCCTAAGCTTGTTCCTGCTTGGACTACAACTCCTATTCCTTTTCCTCAAATTCCTTGTTGAGCAAGGAAATTGAATCATAATTTTCTCCTACAAAGGCCCCCTTGGCACCTGCAGTCTCTAGAGACTCCTCTTTGACATCATTAGAGGTTCTCTTCCAAATAATCTAATTTGGCCCTTAACCTTGCTTGAATGCCCCCTATAAAGATCTTTTGGATCCCTTTTCAACCACAACCTTTTCCTTCCTACTCCAAAATTACTCTCCCAACAAGACCACTACATCGTCACCAAAGTCTGGATCCTCCTCTGCTGTTGAGATGGTTCATTTAGGGATTGTAACTATAGGGGCATGCTGGGGAGTGTCAGGTGTAGGGATCAGCATGCTACCTGAGGGGATGGTAGTAGAAGGTGTGGAGGTATAAAAGGTAGGGGGTCAAAACATGGAAGTAGGAACATATGTGATAGGTTGGGAAGAAGTGGTGGGGATAAAAGAACTATCAGGTTCTGAGACTGATGAATAGGTTTGTGAGTATGTGAAAATGGTAGAAAGAATGTGGGAGAGGTTAATCTCTGAAAAGGTATGTTCAGGAATTAAAGTTTGAAAAGGATTTCCAGTTGACTGGGTTGTTGAAGCACCTGGTGGTTAGATGGTAGGAATGGTGATAGGGCATACATAAGTGGAGGGAGAGATCTCCCCCTCGAGATCGCTTCAATATCCTTCAATTCAATATTTGCAGGCGGTGGTGGATCAACTTGTTGAATTTGCTCAACTTGTAGAATTGGTTGTTCAACCCTCTGGAATATCTGTGGTGGAGGTTCTAGGACCATTGCTTGTACTTGAAGCTATGGAATGGCTTCCTCAACTTTTTGTCTTTTTTACTGTGGCACAGAAATGATTTCTTGTGCTTCTACTTCTGAGCTCATTCTTTTTAGGATTTTCTTTATCTTTGTTGACCTTTGCAGGTCTTGGAGAGTAGACGAAGGTTCGGAATTTGTAGGACATTTAAGAACAAACTTCCCCTTATCCTTTGAGTAATCAATAGGAGTGGAAGAAGAGATTGCTAATGTCTCCTTTGCTTCTTGACATTCTCTTCCACTATCAACTGGAGCTTCCCGTAGTGTAACACTGTTGTTTTAAGCTCCTTCAGATACTGGAAAATGAAGCTTTTCTCCTGCGGTGAAGGGATTCTGCTCACCACTTCTGAAAAATCATTTTCACCTTAGTAGATTGAGTCATCAAGGTTTTCCTGATGGACATACATGGTCTTCATGTGTTCCTGTACAAAGTGGTTGGACAAGAATGACTTATAATCATGCATCATTTTAGGTGCCTCCCCTAAGTTTATTGTAGTAATTTCCTTGCCAATAATGGCAGCATGTGTGGAGTTCTGTAAAGTCGGGAATCCCAAATTGAGGGGAAATTTAGGCCACCAATTCCTCTTAGTTGCTGAAGTTCTTGGGAAGACCCCATCAATAATAGTATGGAAAGATACTTCCTAGAGAAGCATCCTTTCCGACACTATCCTGGGCAACAGATGAATAGTGTTGCTGCCCCAAATTTTGATGTAGGAGAAATACTCACCCACATACCAATCCCCCATGGTGGATATTAGCTCCCTTGCTATGTTAGAGAAAGTAAGGGCATCCCCTTTGAATATTTCCCGATAAATTGACCCAATGAAGTGGTCTCAAATGTCATAGATATGGGGAATAAAATTGTCCTCCCACAGAGCAGAGCGGTAAATGTGGATAGGTGGTGAATTCCTTGTCCAATTCCATCCCATAGCTGGGAATGGAGATGTCACATGGAATATATCCATAACATAAGCTGACAGGTAGAAATAAGGCTTCCTGGATGTTGGATTCATCTGGTATTTTTCAATGGCCTCCTTCAAGACGACTAAGAGAATCTGTTCCCAGTTGAAGGATTCACCTGTAGTCACAACATGATGAGCGAGGCGCGCCCATTCCACTTTAAATACAGTACAATTTGGAAGCCCATACAACCTGTAGAGCATTGCTGCCAATACTAAGAACGACTCCCTAGACCAAGAGATGGGATAGGATTTATCGGGCTTAGGGATGAACTCTGTAGGGTTATCCATCCATGATTTTATCATCTCTTCAAAATTATACTGGGTTGTGGAAACTTCAAGAAATCGAGCATTCAACAATTGTTGTGGTGGGTTGAGGGTGTATGCTCTTGCAAAGACCTCAGGGCGAAAAGAGACTAGTTGGGTCTATGTGTGATCCTCAAAAGATCAGTCTTTGGGGTTTGCATAGTCAAGTGCCCACTTAACCGGGTTTGTGTAGGGCATGAACGAAGGTATGGTGGCTATAAAGTGAAGCTAGGACTTGTTTATATTGTGTAAACTGACTAGTCATGATCAGGGGTAGAAAAATCGTCATTGTCGAAGATGGTATAGATTCGAGACCAGTACAGGTAGTAGGTTTCTAACACCCATCCGCTAGCGTCAGAAAAAAATACTAGCATTAGGGTCCTTGCTCTTCTGCTCGTTCAAAGCAGTCTTAGACCTTGTAGTTCTTCACATATTTGAAGATTGTGAGGTAAAATCTAATACAAATTCGGTGACAATAATTAAAATTTACCCAAGATAAAAATAACGAAATTGGACCGCTGACAATTGAGAAATTTGAAAAACTTACCCGTAGATAGCTTGAAAGCAAAACGATTCGTGGGCTCCGTCAGAAAATCAGAGTAAAATATTTACGCAAGTTGAAACAGTGAACAAATTGTAAAATTCGAATGATTTAAATCAGCCAAGTCTAATAGCGAAATAGATCTACGTCGTAGATTTTGAAAAAATCAATAGTCGAGATTACAGCAGGAAATAGAATTGCAGAAAAGAAACTTTAACCAATTTCTTCAATTCTGATTTCCGCAATCTGCAATCTGCAATCCGCATTTGCGGGCTGCAAAAATGCAGGATGAGATTTGCGACCCCAAAAATGATTTCTTAGCTTTTGCAATTCACAATCCGCATTGTGGGTTGCGGAATTGCAGGAACGCAATTTTGCAATTTTATTACTTATTGAGTTTCTGATTTCTGCATTCCGCATTGTAGGTTGCAAAACCGAAAATTGAGATTTTATTCATGAATTTTTTTTCGACATTCGCAATCCGCATTTGCTGGTTGTGGGTTGCAGAATGGAAAAAACAACAAAATAAAATACATTTCCAATATACGCAATTCGCATTAGGGGTTGCGGACCGCGGGAAAGCCACTTTCAAAACCTCCAAAAAAGGACTTTCACAGTCAAAGTTGCAGATTGCGGAAAAGAAAAAATAACAAGCAAAAGAGATTGCTTCCGCAATCCACAAAACAAAACAAAAAACAAGGCTTTGATGCAAATTTATTGAAAACCAAAACATAATACTTACAATAAACATGAATAAGACCCCATAAGTAAAATCATAACCTTAAAGGTTACCTTAGTGAATAAATGGGGCTCCCATTTTAGTAGCTCAAATGGGATCTGTTGTTTCCAACAACAGTGATATAGAGGAAAATGAGAGACAATCCATTAGCGTGGGAATCTATCAAGGATGTATCCACCATGAAATTTAGATGAAAAGGTTTTGTGAATGCTTAAAAGTAATGGAATGGAGCATATGAATATGAATTCTGAACCATTGTAAACTAATTCAAGCATGAAAGGAAAACATATTGGAAGTTTAAACTGAAAACACATGCACATAAAAGAAAGGAAAGTACATACTGTAAAGATTGTGGATTGAGAAAATTCAGAATCGAAAATTCAATTTTTGATTGAACAAACACTTCCTGACATCTGTAATCCGCATTGCGGGTTGCAGAAAGGATGAAATTACAACTTATAAACTCTAAACATCCGCAATCTGAATTGAGGAAATGACACATTAAAAAGGAAAGGTATGTTTTCCATAATTCACAAAACTCATAAAAACAAGACCCTTTAGGAAGTTTTATTAAATCCAAAACATGAAAAGAGACAAGAATATAGACAACAACTAATAGTGGGGAGGGGGTTGTTGATGGCCCGGGATTGTATATCGCTGGATAAACTACAAGGCAATCAACAAGAGGAGATAGTCCAACTAGAAAGGCTTCAAACCGGTCCCATGCAGAGATGATTCTATCCCCGGTTTTTTTGGGATAACTAAGACAATGATTGTGACTAATTTTAAGTAGAACAATTAGATGTATGATTTATGACAAAGAAATAATAACCCAACATATAGAAATATAGATCATGCTTGTTCCCTTTTTCCAACCTTGAATGAAACTTAACAATGAAAATTATAATGCTTTATCCAAAGTATTATATTGTATTACTGTTCTATCAAAATAATACCAATTCAAAAATCAGTATGAACATAAGTGATTGTTCAATACTTGCAAGTAATAGTATATGAATTAAATAAAGACATTTATTTAATGCATATTCAACACATTAACATTGTAATGAAACATCAATACATAAGTTAGCTTGTTTGATAAATAATCAACCTGTGATCAATTTTTCAGGAAGACAGAAGAATGACCAGAATCCATGAAATAAATTTAATGAATAACCTTAAACATGACATAAGAAACAATGTAACTTTTATTAAAACTGTAACAAATTACAACCTTACAAAAATACATTGCATCCCTAGTTAAGCTCTCGATCTGTTCTAGCTTAAGCTTCAGAGGCAGAGCTTCATCAATTGGGTCCAGCAATGGCAGGTCCAGAAAACCTAGCAGAGATTCTGAAGTAAACCATCTCTTTTTGCATGCTACTTTTCCATCTCTAATGATGGACTCTACCAAGTCAAAAACACTTTCCCACGTTTCAATTGAAACCTAGATTCTTTTCAGCTTACCTTTTTCCAAGACTGGTAAATCATCAAGTCTTTCCTTGATATACTTTTGTCAGTCCACTAGTGTATCATAAGCTCTTGTTGCTTCATTCCTCCTTCAATTGTGATCATAGAGGAGGTTAGAATGGTGATCGAATGCATTGTATGTCTCCTGTATCTCATTAAATCCTTAAAAAAGACTAACCATTTGTTGATACATGTCATCATAAATTTTGCAAGCTAGTTGTTTAAACTCTTCCTCTGTGAATTTGGAGAATGAAGAAGCAACAGATACAAATTGGAAGTGCTTAATTTGTTGTTATAAGGTGTAAATCTTCTGAGTATGCTCATTATTCACCTCTTTTATTTCTTCAAGTTGTTGCTTGAGAAGATCATTATGTTCTTGGATTTGCTTCAGCTTCTCCTCATATTCCTTCTTCAAGTCCTACAGTTCTCGTTGATGCTGTGCATTTTCCTGAGCTTGTTCCTTCTTGGACCTTTGCAGCTCCTGTTCGTTTTCCTCAACTTCCTTGTTGAGAAAAGAAACCGACCATAGTTTTCCCCTGCAATGGCACCCATGGCAACTGCAATTTATAAAGCTTCTTGTTTGACATCATTTGAATCCCTCTTCCACACAATCTGGTTTGGCACCGAACCTTGCTTAAAGGTTCCTTCCCTGGATCTCTTGGATCCCTTTTTAACCACAGTCTTCTCCTTCATGCTCCAAAATTACTACCCTAATGGGACAACTGCATCCTCACCAAATTCATCCACCTCCTCTGCTGTTGAGATGGTTCCTTCAGGGATTGTAACTATGGGGGCAGGCTAGGAATTTTCAGGGGTAGGGATCTGCATACTGATAGAGAGGATGGTAGTGGAAGGTGCAGAATTAATAGAGGCAGGGGATGAACAGATGGAAGTAGGAACATGTGTGATAGGTTGGGAAGAAGTGGTGGGGATGGAAGAACTATCAGGTTGTGAGACTAAAGAATAAGTCTCTGAAGATGTGGAAGAAGCAAGCAACTCAAATGGTACTGAAAAAATGGGTAAAATGGAAAAAGGAGTAATAAGAGGCATATGTACAGATACTGAAGGTGTACCATTAGTAGCAGAAAGAATGTGGGAGGGGTTAATCTCTAAAAAGGTATGTAGAGGAATGGCGGTTTCAAATGGATTCCCAGCTGAATGGGTTATTGAAACAGTGGGTGGTAAGTTGGTATGAATGGTGAAAGGATATACATATGTGGAGGGAGAGATCTCCTCCTCAAGGTCACTTTCAATATCTTGCACCTCAATATTCATGGGCAATGGTAGATCAACTTATTGAATTGGCTGAACTTGTAGAACTGGTTGTTCTTGCAAAATTGGTTGATATACCCTTTGGACTACATGTGGTGGAGGTTCTAGGACTGCTGCTTGTGCTTGAACCTATGGAATGGCTTCTTCAACCTTTTGTCTCTTTGGCCATGGCTCAGAAATTGCTGCATGTGCCTCCACTTTTGTACTCATTCTTTTTAAACTTTTTCTTGATCTCTGTAGATCTGGGTAGAGCCTGAAGTGTGGACACAGGTTGGGATTTTGTGGGACATTCAAGAACAAACTTTCCCTTATCCTTGGATTGTTCAGCAGGAGTGGAGGAAGAGCTGGCCAATTACTCATTTGCTTCCTTTTCTGTTGTTTTCTTTTAGACATTCTCGTCCACTGTCAATTTGAGATTCATGTAGTGTAATGTTGTTCTTTTAAGCTCCTTTTGATACTGGAAGATGAAGCTTTTCTCCTGAGGAGAAGAAATTTTGTTCACCACTTCTGAAAAGACATTTGCACCTCGGCAAATTGAGTCATCAGGTTTTTCCTGATGGACATATGATGTCTTCTTGTTCTCCTATACAAATTGGTTGGCCAAAAATGACTTAGGGTCATGCATTCTATTAGGCGCCTCCCTTGAGTTCATTGTAGTAATAGCCTTTCCAAGAATGGCAGCATGTGTAGAGTTTTGTAGAGTGAGGAATCACAAATTTAGGGGAAACTTAGTCCAACCCTTTCTCTTGGTCGTTGTAAGATTTGGGAAAACCCCATCAATGACAATCTAAAAAGATATCTCTTGAAGCACCATCTTGTCTAGCACTATCCTAGGCAGCATATGAATAGTGCCATTGCCCCAAATTTTGACGTAGGAGAAGTACTCACCCACATACCAATATCCCATGGTGGAGATTAGCGCCTTTTCCCTGTCAAAGAAAGTAGGGGCATCCCCTTTGAAAATTTTCTGATAAATCAACCTAATGAAGTGGTCGCAGATGTCATAGATACGGGGAAAAAATTTGTACTCCCATGGAGTTGAGCAGTATATGTGGACAAGTGGTGAAGTCCTTGTCCAATTCCATCCCATAGCCGGGAAAGGATATGTCACAAAAAATATATCCATTACATAACTTGACAGGTAGAAGGAAGGCTTCATGGATGTCAAGTTCTTCTAGTATTTTTCAACGACCTCCTTCAAAAAAACTAAGAGAATTTGTGCCCAGTTGAATGATTCACCTGTATTCAAGACATGATGAGCAAGGGGTGGCCATTCTGCTTTGAACACAGTACAATTGGGTAACCCATGCAACCTGCAGAGCATTGCCGCCAACAGAGAGAATGGCTCTCTAAACCAAGCGATGAGATAGGATTTATCAGGACTTGGGACAAACTCAATAGGGTTATCCATCCATGATTTAATCATCTCTTCAAAATTGAACTGGGTCATGGAAGCTTCCAAAAATTGAGCATTAACAACTGTTGTAGTGGGCTAAGGGCATATGCTCTTGCAAAGAACTCAAAGAGGAAAGAGGCTAATTGAGTCTGTGTGTGGTCCTCAAAAGATCATTCTTTGGGGTTTGCATGGTCAAGTTCCCACTTGAACGGGTCTTTGTAAGGCATAAACGGAGGTCTGGCTGCAATAAAGTGGAGATGGGATCTACTAATATTGCTGAAAAATGATTGGTCGTGAGTAATGGCGAAAAAATCATCATTATCAAAAATATGATAGATTCGAGACTAGTCCACGTTGTAGGTACCTGATACTTGTCCACTGGTTTCACAGAAATTACCAGCGTTTGGGTCCTTGCTCTTATGTTTGTTCAAGGCGGTTTTAGACCTTGTACTTCTTGACATGTTTGCAGACTCGAAGGTAAATTATGATAAAAGTTTGGCAGCCATAATTAAAATTTATGCAAGATAAAAATAACCAAATTGAATTGCTAAGAAATGAGAAATTCGAGAAACTTAACCATAGATAGCTTTAAAAAGGACTTTCGTTATCCTTGTTGCTGATTGCAGAATGCGGGTTGCGTAAAAGCAAGAATGACCAAAGAAAAAGGTCGCTTCCGCAATCCACAAAACAAAAAAAACAAGGCTTTGATGATATTTATTAAAAACCAAAACATAGTACTTACAATAAGCACGATTAAGATCACATAATCAAAATCATGGCCTTAAAGGTTACCTAGTGGATAATAAACTCCCATTTTAGTAGCTAAAATGGGATCTGTGTTGCCAACAATAGGGTCGTGTTGTTGGAACAACTTCTCATTGTCACAAAATTTACTCCGCAATTCGCGGAAATACAAAATGAAAATATGAGGTTTCAAACATGTAGAAGTTGTTATGGATCCATCAAGTTGCTACATATCACCTATAACATCTATAATCGAGGTTATTATGATTTTTGGTGGAGGTAATTTTTACAATGGGATGGTTGGGATGGACATACCCAACAAAAATATAAAATGCCTAGACCATATTTTAAGAGATATGTGTTGTTTTGTAGACTTATAGAAGTTTTCTATGAATCACTTGTAGTAGCTTCGATGCATTGCCGATAGCGAATTATTCTTTTGATGTATTTTGAAAATTTAAAGATTGGAATGATGATTTAAGAGGGTTTTAATTATCATGATTAACAAATAACAACGAGGAATAATGTTAATGATTCCTTATGATGATTTGATTAAGTTCAATGCCATTTTTTTAATTGTAATTGTCCCCTAAAGGTAAACTAATATTTACATCTAGGATATGCTAAGTGTTTGATGAGCTAAGATATTAGACCCCTAAAGAAAATTTCATATGTGAATTAACTATGTGATATATGTGATTTTATCATATGGGTGTTAACATAAAGTAAAATAGACCATGATTGGACTATTGTCATGAGCTTGTTGGGATTTCCATGTGGATCTTGACCATCATTTCATCTCGTGATGGCCCATGGATTTCCATGACAGCCCGTGGCATTGGCATGGCATTCACCTTATTTGTTGAAAATTAATTAGCCTGTTGCAAAGTAATGATTGTTTCCGCATGCTCATTGTTGACCTTTAGATCTCAAGATGCTAAAATCTAATGATTAATGGTTGCCATTTTATTTCCCTTCTTAATGGCACGTGAAGTGAAGCATGTGAACTTCTCAGTTTAATCAGTCGGCATCATCCATGATCATTTTGAGTGCACTCACCTGCAATCTGGTCTGTGTGATGGATTCTCCATCATGCGGTCTGTGTGTTGGATTGCGCCAGGACTCTGGGATACTCGCCTCAAAAAAGATTTAATAGGAGATGGGTCGACAATTAGAAATTCGTGCAAGTCAGATTTTGGTGAAGATTGTTGGTTGCAAAAAGGAAGCTCATTTGTTGTTCAATGGATTAGAAACTTCTATGTCTTCATGGAATTCACCTCCAAGTCGACCGCTTCTTCCAATCCTTCACTATCGTTCACAGTGGAGCTAAGGGGACTTCATAGGAACATGAGAAGGTAGAAGCGATACCTGCAGCATATGGATGTAGAGGCGGGAAGGCGAATGGAAATCATTGAAAGAGATATAACTCGTCTTCGAGAGGAATTTGTGGAATCCTTGTCTCTAACTAAACGCGCAATGACGACGATGTTGGAAAAACTGGAAATCCACTTTGAAAAGTTGAAACTACAAGTATCAAGGATTGTAATGGAGAAAGGTTCAAGCACTGTAATACAGGGGTCATTAACTCAGAACTATGGTTATAGTAAGGAATTGTCAAACTAAATGGCTTTTCCTGGTTTCTTTTAGAGGCAGACTTTATTTTTTGAAACTATGAGCTTGTTTTCCCTTTGTAGGGAGGGATTATGTTACTTTATGTTTTTGTAAATCGTTTCGTTTGGAAGGCAATAGAACGTATTATCTTATTTACCAAAAAGAAAATACATCTAGGAGATGTTAAGTGGTTGATGAGCTAAGATATTCGACTCCAAAAGAAAATTTCATATGTGAATTAAATACCTATGCTATAGTGAATGGATTATGCCATTTATATTTAGTTGACATAGTGAATTTTATTTAGATTTGATATGAAAAGAATTAAAGTTCAAGTCATATTGACTACTATAAATTTAAACACTATCATAGTAAGCAAGGAGAAAAGGGTTGCCTTGTTGGAAATGTTCTTACATAGTTGAATTTAAATTTGCATACCATTGCAATTGATGAAATGTAGGTTTTATGGTTGATATAAGTTTAGATTTGAGGCATTAGTAACATTTGAAAGCCACTAGATACATATGGAAGAATCATGGAGGTTCCACTTGAAACCCTTAACTTAAATGTAGTTATAGTTATAAAAAACATAGCATAAGGAGGGAAAAGGGTTCACTTTTTCACTAGCCACCGGTTGTTCCATAGTATGTGTGCTATTGTTGAGCAGATGTTAATAACGTAGCGAAACATAAATATATTCTAGAGGAATATAGAATACCATAATGTCTTGTAGCTTTGTATAAATCTTGAACATCTTTGTAATATGTATTGTAATCTCCATAATATAAGAAGATGGAAGACACGAGGCTTTGTTGCTTGTTGGTTTTCATGTATCGGGTTTCTAAGATAGATTTGTGTCCAAAATGTTGTCTTTGTTGTAGTTTTATTCAATTCTACATTAGCTAAACAAACATGCTAGTGTGTTTTATTTTCATGATTAAATCACTAAAAATATAAAACTTGATGGTCATATAGTCGAGCAATTTTTCAATATAGTTGTAAATTGTTGATTTGTTTTTGTAAGGTTTCAATTGGAATATCCAATATGCTTTAACAACCATATTGGTAACAAAGTGGTTTTATTTGGGAGGTTTGTAGTTTAATCACAAAGTATGCTTCCTACACTCAGGAAATCCAAATCCATGCTAGACGTGTACCCTGTGGATCACAAGATTGAACAAGAAGAGATAAGAAGTATATACAATCCTCACAAAGGGAAGTATAGCACTAAGAAGGACCAATTAAGGATGGAAAAATAAGGTTTATGATGTTGTAAACTCAATTGGTCAATATTTCTAGGAGCATGGATGTACTCATGGTCACTGTTGAGAAAAATATTAACCCCCTTTTGGAGAAACCTTAATATCATAAGATGTTATCATGACAAGTCAAGGAAGAAGAAGGAATAATGGAAGCTCGAAAAATGGAAATCTGATAATCAATATTCTTGTACACCCTATTTAAAATGGAAGAAAAGGTGGATTTCAAAGCCTACAATGTTGAGGAGGGTGGAATTAAATTGAATCATTTTTTCAATAATTAGAAGTTTATTTCAGTGTGCATAATGTATGAGAGGAGAGAAAATTAGATTTTTCTATAATGAAGCTAGAAATGCATGCATAGACTTGGTGGGAGGGACACACCAAGGAACCTAGGCTAAGGGGAGTCCCATCAATAACTAAGTGGGTTCCATTAAAATATATCCTCAAATACCAGTTTTACTCTATTGGATATGAAGAGAACAAGAAGTTTAAGTGGCACTAGTATCAATAGAGGCAAGTACGTAGAGATCACAAGTACAATACAAACTTTAAAAAGAAATCCATTTAGTTGGGATGAATATCTAGGACCCAAACGTTGTCATCAAGTACCTAGGAGGTCTTCCAAGTCGCATAAGAAGGCAAGTTATACTATGTGATTCAAAGACCATAAATGAAATCTGTGTGCAAGCCTAAAAGAATAAATTTGGCGTGTTGTTTGTATTTGGTTGCACCCTGAAATTCAATTCCTTCTTTCGATGTGATCTTCAAATTTTGTTCCATTGGAGTAGAGAGAGGGTTACACTATCACATGCCAAACCTATTTAACAACTCTCTAGTGTACTTATTTTGTACATGAATATATACTTTGGATTTTAAGTCACTTCCATATGAAACATCCATATATTCTATATCACCTGATTTTGAATGATCTAATCACCTCCATATTCTTGTCAAACTTTTGGTTCGTGTCTTTCCAACATCGTCAGGATGAACACTTTCAAGTGTGTTCTTTACCCACTTTGGAAGTTTATGTGAGTGTCTAGGTTTCTCAGTTGGTGGTACTTCATTCTCTTCAAGATTCAATATTCTAATCTTCTCAATCACATCATCCAATTGAACCTCATGTTCTTGTGAAGTGGAAGAAATATATTAATGAGGGGGAAACGTTGATGCAAAAGGATATTCCAACTACCGATCCAAGACAGGGATCCCCCTTTTAAGATGTGGAATAGCATTATCAAATTCATGATGTGTCTTTAGATGGGTAAATATATCCAAACAATCAAGCTAGCTCTCTAAAGACTTTTCATTTTTATTCATTTCAAGAAAAATCACAACTCTTGAAAGAATAAACATTTTATTTATCTCACGATAAAGACAATATTCCTTGGTGGTGTTTGACTACTCAAATAAGAACGTTTCATAGAAATTACACCTTCTATAGGTTCTTTTGGTTAGGAACATTGTTCATATAACAAATGATTCCATTAGATGTTAGCATTTGAGTGTTGCAATGAGGTACTGCATGAGGTACAACACATAATTATTTTGGTGATTAAAAAATAAGGAAATAACATAAAATAAATATCCTTGAGTACAAAAACTAACAAGCTCATTAGATTTGAATTCACCTTCATTATCCATACAAAGATCATCAGCATGACTTCACCAGATTCTTTATTTCACTTCAGTTAACATAAAGACTTTGACCTCAACAAAACCATGCAATTGATCGTTCACGAGAAAATAAGCACGCACGTATAAAAACAATTTGCAAACAATAGAGAATTTTGAATTTAGTTGTCACTAGTGTTTCCTTGAAAGGATGATGCATATAATAATCACTATGATTATCTACAATAGTGCAACAACCTTTAGAATTTTGAATTTAGTTGGCACTAATGTTTCCTTTCCGCAACCCCAATATTTTTGCAGTCCAATATTTCCTCAAATCAACGTTTCTGCAAACTTCCTATCCACAATTGCATATTGCGGGTCGGTCTTCTGAAACATTTATTCTGCAATTTATTTTTCTCGTCGCTTTAACAAGCTCTTACCTTGGCTTTATGGAGCCCATTCTCGATTGTTGATCTCTTGTGGATTCTTCCCTATCCGTCGATCTGCGATAAGTGTGGGGCTTTGCTTTACTTTGTGGACCTCTTATCTCTCGCACACATTCTCTTTGTGAATTCTTTCCCTAGCATCGATCTTCTCAACCAGCCATCCATACTTGCACATACGCAAACACACAACCATCTACATAGATGATGAAATTTCTCTAACTATCCAAATTCATATTTTATTGGTTAGGGAATCGATCAATCAACATCATTCTATATTTTATTCTATTCCCAGACATGAATATCCATCTTTCAACAATTATTCAGCTGTAATTCACATAGAAATTACGTTCATTCACATATCACACTATTGTACAGGACAATACGCCTTTGTAACCTAAGGTCTGGGGTTACCAACTTACTATTAGTCTTGCAGACAATCAGCTTTTACAGAAATTGAAATGAGAATAGGAAGATAGTTTGGCTTACCTGGTTTATAATGTTTGATCCAAGCTTGGTCTTCTCTCGCTTCAACCTTCTCCAAAGCTTCTAGGGCTGCTTCTCTTCACCTGCAAAGAGCTAATTCTTCAAGCAATATCTCATACATATATATATTAGAGGTTAGATGGAAAACATATTAATAACATAAATGACATTATCCATTAACCAATATACATGAGAAAAGCACAATACACGTATTGGAAGAAGAATTCTCTTTATTAACAAACAGTGAATAGGTGAGAATACAACCCAACTTCTGACACAAGGACTCCTTTGCAACTGAGGACTCTGAGTTCTGCTGCTCCAAGACTCTGAAGATATACCACCACCATAACTTTTCTCTTCAAAAATTGATTCATTAGCCCCATCGCAAGGCCTCTATTTTTACATTGGGAAATAGAGAAGTTTCAAAGGTTAGGATGGTTGAGATAGTTGGGATAGTTATGGATTAAGGCCCATCTAATCTCATCTAATCACGAATTATTATTTTTTAATGTCGAACTAAGGTACACGCGAGTATTAATATAGGAAAGGCGCATATGACACACTTGTTGCTCAAAGGGAACTCACGTATGCAAGGTACATGCGGGTTGCAATGCACATAGTCGCATGTCACACACGAGTTGCAATGCACATAGTCGCGTGTGCAACCCAAAACTCAGAATAAAAATATATTAGTCTAGTCTGGAGATCATGCATCAAAGGTCATGCACATCTATAGTGTTTTAGCCACTTCAATCCTAATTGTCCTTTTGTCTACCGACATAATGAATGTCAGCACTCGAATGGAGAAGTGCCATTTTGGTTGATAACAGATGCCCCCTAATGTGTGAGGTCAGAGGGAAGTGATGACCGAAATACATTACAATCTTTATCCTGGAGAACTCAGAAGTCCAAGGAAGTAGAGGAAGTACCTAAAACAAATACATATCAATGTCATATACAAAATAATATCTGAGGATGCCATGTTTAATATACTAGAACACTAGCTCCTTTACATTTGATTACATCATATGATACGGGTACAAGACCACGTATATTACAAAGGTGGATCAAAGCCACAATATACAATGATGAGTCTTCAAAATCTGAAAGCTGTGTAACTGATCATAACATAGTCTTGCGCAAATTAGGTTATAAATGTGAGCCTAAGGTCTTCATCGAAATCCAAGGGAACCAGTACAATCCTTACCATGTGAATAGATGTGTTGAAGTCGAACATGGAAAGAATTCAATAGATTGTCAATCAATAAGTGAAAGTGACAAACTAAAGCAAAGGAGTTCACCACTAATGATAGTGCGACCTAAGGTACCATCGTCAAAACTCTAGGTCTTCGTATTCAGGAAGTGCTGATGAGAAACCATACTATGCTGAGGAAGGCAATAGATCCTCCAACAGATCATAAGAGTGATTAGGAACTGGATACGGGAAGGTAGACACAAATGATACTCAGATAGGATAATGATGGAATCAGGATAATAATCAGATGCAGGGATAAATCCTTGACTAGTGATCACGACACAGAGATGACCCAAGGCAGCTTTTAACTTTGCAGATAGGACAACTAAACTTATTTGTCATGTAGGAGACATGATCAGATTCCCCATGTATAAAGGATAAGTGGAGGAGTAAGAAACTCGAAGTGATAGCTGAGCTGAAAGTGTACATTGAGACATGAGTATCGGAAAGTTCAGAGAGTGCTATGTTCAAGGAGGACATGCTGCCACCGTCTGTAACCCAAAAAGAATACTTCTTCCTTATCTTTCACGTTAAATTTTAAGGAGTCCAGGAAAGTCAACTCAGGTCTCTCTTCATTTTTGACAAGCTTGAAGAGGGGAGAGAATAATGCTTGATAGTGTCACTGATTCATGGATTTTACGAGCCCAAACTAGTACATGCTCGTTGGTGTTTTCATATTTAGAGAGTCTGAAAACTCCGAAGAAGACTCTGAGGGGGTGCTTTTTCATCCAATTTAGTCTCTTGAGGCCGGAAAAGTGTAAAACATACCACATAAGAACTCTCTTAGCTTCCGAAGAAGTAAGGTGCACCTTTTTCGTACTTAGTCAGGGAGGTCCTAAAATGGTTAAATTATCACCTACCCAATGCTCCTTCAAAAGAAACTTATAGATTGAGTTTTACGAGGGTGAAAAGAAGCAAGATCACTTGGAAAGATCCATTTGGTTACGAGAAATGGGGATTCCAACAGTAAACTCGATGCTTTGTTCTTTAGTGTTTAACGAGCATGACAAAGACATAAATTACACTCATAATCTTTTTCATGTTTAGGTCCAGAGCATGAAAAAGAGAAAACTAAGCTCATACTGGGCGCTCATTTTCTGTAAGTTTAGTCCCTCAGGTATGGAAAAGCGATAAACCTACACCTGATAATACTCTTCTCAATTCCATAGAAAAGAGAGTGTTCCTTTCTCATGTTATTCCACATGGTCCGAGAAAGTGATAACCTACCACCAATGTCGATGCCCATTCACATATTCTTAACGAGCCTAAATGGACAAGTTTACTTGCCAGTCAAGTCTATTTTGAGGAGTTATACCTAGGCCTAAAGAAACTCCATAAGGGCGGGAAGCCTTATAAAGGGGATAGCTTGTAAAAAGAGACCAAAATGAGGCTCAATTTGGAGTGAAAAATATGTAAGAAGGCTCCCCTAAACCTATCACAAATGCGGCATGAGTACCAAAATATAATCAATGTGTTCTAATCTAGGGTACTCATGGAGGGAAAGGCCCTATCCACGGAAGAACAATGGTATAGCCAAGGTGATAATGGTTAAACACCATAGTCCGTGGTCAAAGTAGTGATCCTAGGATTAAAACGGATTAGGTATAGATGCAAAAATGCATATAAATGACCAAAATCCTATCCTATATGAGTGAATAACCACTTTAAGTGACCTTGGACCTGTTGCATTAGGAAAACATGACGTGGCATTAGTTTGATTAAAATAAAATTTAAAAACTATAGGTTCAAAACCCATAATTTGGAATTATTTCTATATATAGTCTAAAAATAGAAATAAAAAATCCCATTTCATATTTTTACCCAATATAGGCAATTTTTACCTTTGACTTCAATCGCTTGGTGTGGACAAACCAGTGGACGATTTTCGATTCTGCAAGTGCCAGGTAAGCTAGCTCTTCATTCTCTTCCATTTTAACTGTTCACATTTTCAATTTTATGCAAATTTGGATGTTTTAAGCTTGTCTTAAGGGGGTCGCGCTGTACATGTGGATAGGTGACTTACACAGTCGCGTACACATGTTTTAACTATCTTCCTTTCTCATTTCAATTTCTATAAAAGCTGATTGTCTGCAAGTATAATAGTAAGTTGGTAACCCTAGAAACTAGGTTACAAGGGTTTATTGTCATGTACAACAGAACTAGCAACTTTGGTGGGGAGCATTAGGTATTTTGGTTTTTCAAGTTTTTTAAATTTTTATGAAATTTTATCATAAAGATATATACATATGTATAAGAGTTTTTAATCCATTAATGTTTTAAAATGCAGATATTGGACATGTCCGCCCTGAAGGACATCCTAGGATGTATGTAGGACTGGTGGCAGGGGAAGATCAAGATTTGATGAGGGTTCTTGAGGGGAAGCTGGCCAGGCTTACCCAAAGAGTCCCAACCATTCGTATTGAGCAGATCCCTACCATCATGTAGGAACTTGTTGTCAGGATTCCACCCATCTAGATATGCCTTATGAGAAGGGTAGCCAGAGCTGTACTTATCTACATAGAGGCCGCTAAGGTTGTTGCAGCTGAAGAAGCTGAGGAGGCTCACGATCAGGCTGACCAGGGAGATCAGGATGACCAAGGTGTTCAAGATTAGATATAGGGGCATTTTATGGATTGCGATCCAATTTTTGTATTTTTTGTATATTTATACAGTTATGACTGGATCTGAGGATCAAGAACTCAGCCTATATATATGGGAAGATATTCACACACACACACACACACACATATATATATATATATATTGCTGGTTTATTTACGTGTGTTTACAATGTATATGTTATGTATTTTTTATAAAATGTGTGTTAAGTGCCAATCTAAGATATAATTCGCATATGCATCAGTTAATGAATTTTGATTTATTAGAATATGATTAAATGTAATAAAATCAAAATTTCTTTCCAATAACCTAACTTGCAAAAACAGACGTAATAAAATAGGGTTTCACACCTGATAAGCTCGATTAAGCTGGGAAACCACCAGTTGAGAGTCAAGTCTAACTTCCAACTGGGTGATGCCACGTGACAAGGCATCCCATAAAAGCTCAATGACGACCCTGTACTCGACCACATTGTTCGTAGCAGGACCTAGGCAAGCGCCTCCAGAGCCAACCAGCTATCCTGAGGGTGAGTAAATAACCCATGCGGCTAAATCCAAGTTGCTGTTAAGAACCTGTGTCAACCCCCCTCCTTATTTTGTTACTATATTTTGTCGGACGCATATGCTTTGTAAGTCGTCCCATTAGTATGTTGTATTATCCCACATTCATGGGGAGTAAGTAATAGTTGTTAAGTCGTCCAGTTAATATGTTGCACTATCCCACATTCATGGGGAGTAATAGTTGTTTAGATTAGACTTAGTAT
Source organism: Pseudotsuga menziesii (assembly GCA_001517045.1). NCBI lineage: Eukaryota > Viridiplantae > Streptophyta > Pinopsida > Pinales > Pinaceae > Pseudotsuga > Pseudotsuga menziesii. Next base: position 230,362 of record LPNX010944455.1, read on the forward strand.
ATAAGTATGTGTTGAGGCTAATGAAAGCATCAAAGAGTTATTTTGTATTGAGCTTGCTCAAAGGAGGTTTCCCCCTCGAAGTGGCCTACGATTAATAAAATCTCTTATGTGATCCATAATTTATGTTATATCATACATTCTCATTGTTTATTGCAAGAGGTTCTCCATAGTAGCAAGTGTGATGACCAGCGCCATCTGCAAAACCTACGAACCACTCGGAAGACATCTATAACAACCAACAGATGATATAAGAACACAAACCGGCTAGCTATTGTACATAAAGTTACATACAATAAAAATACAAGAAAGAGTGCTAAGCCTAAGCATAATACTTCTTCAGGTAGAGCTCATTTCTAGGCTCAGGCAGCTTATTCCCTTCGAAATCAGTTGATTCATACGCCCCTTTCTTCAGAACTTTTGACACGATATAGGGTCCTAACCACATAGACCTGAATTTCCCTACCCACAAGCGTTCTTTGTCCTGGTCCCAGAGAAAGACAAGTTCCCCTCTAGAAAAAATCCTAGGTTTGACCGATTTATCATATTGATTTTTCACCCTATTTTTATGAGCCTCATTTGCAGTCAACACATCTCTACGTTGTTCATCTATATGTTCTAAATGTAGCAAACGTTCTTCCAGTTCAATTGTGTCAGGTAACACATGAATGGAAATTTGTAAAGATGGGATTTCACATTCAACCAGGGTTACTGCTTCCACCCCGTGAACGAGTTGGAAAGGTAAGAACCCCGTAGCAGTTTGCACATTGGTTCGATAAGCCCACAGTACAAGATATAGCATGATGTGCTAATTTGACCGGGTTGCGTTGATAGTACACTTGAGAATAGTATTCAAGGTTTTATTGACTGCCTCGACCTGACCATTCGCTTGCGGGTAGAAAGAAGACGAATCTTCTTGTTTAAACCCTAGCATAGTAGCCATTCGGTCATCATGTTGTTTTGGAAATGACTACCATGGTCAGTGATAATCTCTTTAGGAATACCGAAACGTGCGATAATCTGGTTGAAAATGAAAAAAGCTGCAGTTTCCCTGTCAGCCTTGAAGGTGGGAATTGCCTCTACCCACTTTGTAAAGTAATCCACAGCGACAATGATGTATTTGTGCCCCCCAGCCGAAATTGGGTTGCATGTCACGTAATCTATCCCCTACTTGGTGAAGGGGCCCACTGCGATGATGGGAAATAGTGGAGCAAGATGCGACCGCATCTTTCTAGTGTAGACCTGACAAGGATGAGAGCGCTTCACGACTTCCACACAATCTTTAAAGATCATGGGCCAGAAATAACCGACACGTAAAATATTTTGTGTCGTTGCTAACCCAGATAAATGACCACCACACGCTCCTCTATGGGCATCATTTAGGACACTCTTAGCCTCTTCGTGGGTGAGGCACCGACGCAAAACAGAGTCTACCCCTCTATGGTATAAAGTATCCCCGGTAATGAGGTAGTTTTCGCATGTAAACGTAATTTGCGTCGTTCTTCCTGCGAAAAGGTTGCAGGATACTTCAGAGTCTGGAGATAGACAAGTATATCTCCATACCAAGGGTCAAAGGTTGAAATCAAGACAATGTGCTCATTTGGGAATGAGTCTTCTTCAATTTCCACATCTTCTTCAACTAGAAATTCTGCAATAAGGTCTACAAAAACTAAGGATTTTTTCGATTTGGCGAATTGAAAATCTAAGTCAAACTCCTGGAGAATGACTATCCATTTGTTAAATTTTCCTCCAACTATGCGTCAGGACAAGACATATTGCAAAGGATTGACATCCACCACTACTGTCGTACTCCTTAGTAAGATGTAGTGACATAACCTCTAAAAATCATACACAACAGCTAAAGCCAACTTTTCAACATGGGAGTACCTAAGCTCAGGGCCAGCTAAAGCATGGATAAGATAATAGACGACATGCTTTTGGAGCTTATCATCTTCCTGGACTAGCACTACCCCAATGGCCGAATCGGATGCAGCTATATACAATATAAAATCACGAGCGTAATCTGGCGGACGCAATAAAGGGGCTGGCAACAAAGCTTCCTTTAATGCCTCGAACGCAAGTTGTGCGGTTTCATCCCATACAAATGGGGTGTCCTGATTCAACAAGCGCATGAAACCTTTGGTGATCTTGGCATAATTCATGATAAAACGTCGAAGAAAGTTAGACTTTCCTTGCAGGCTCTGAAGTTGCCTGATGGAACGAGGAGGAGGCAGATTTACAATGGCCTCAATTTTCAAAGGATCCACCTAAATACCTTTGTTAGAAACTATGAACCCATGCAGCCTACCTGACTCGACACATAAAACACACTTGTGGGGATTCAAGCGTATTTTGTAATGCCTGCAGTGTTCAAAAATTAAACGCAAGTGATGTAGATGATCGATCCTCTTACGAGCATGCGTCGGCAGATCAACTAGGTAGGGTTCGACAATAGACTTGATGTCATGGAAGGAAAAATTCATTTCCCGCTGAAAAGCAGCCCTTGAATTTTTCAATCCAAAAGGCATTTTCTTGTAAGAAAATGTACCCTAAGGACAGATGAAAGTTGTTTTATGTTGGCCTTCCATCTTGATTTGAATCTGATTGTACCCAAAGAAACCATCCATAAACAAAAAACCTCACTCCCCGCACAAGCATCAATGATTTAATCTATGAATGGTGTGGGGTAGTTGTCCTTAGGACAAGCTTTGTTTAAATCGTGAAAGTCAGTACATACATGTATCATCCCTTTCTTTTTATCGACAGGAACAGCATTGGATACCCACTCCATCAAAGCGATCGGGTAAATAAAACCAGCTTTCAACAACTTTTCCACTTCAGCCTTAACGGCTGCCGCTTTACGCGGATTGACAGGTCAAAGTTTTTGTCAAACTGGTTTAGCATCAGGATAGGTTTGGATTTCATGTTTGACTATCGATGGATCTATGCCTGGCATCTCCTCATATGACCAGGAAAACACGTCGTGGAACTCCTTAAATAAGGCCGTATAGATAGCAATCTCCTCCAGGGAGCAGTTTGCACCAAAATATACACTTTCCACAATGTTGGGGTTCACAAAGATGTTGATAGGGACAGTAACAGAAATGTTTTCCATATTCCCCTCAACAAAGATTCCCTCCCTTGGTAAGGGATTGATCGGTATATCAGCATCACCTACCAGTCTCACATGTAACTCTTGATTTTCAATCCTGCTTAATTCTAGAAGAAAGTAGGATCTATGATGAAGATCTTCGTAGATATTATCTCACTCGCTCATAGATTCCAAAATGGCTTTGTTTGAAGGCATAACCATGTCTAAGCAATCATTAGTATACAAAGAGTTCTCTGCCCAAGCAGGCAAATAGGCTTCTTTCGACTCCTCTAAGACTGTAGGAGGAACCGAAACGGGATCAACAGTGGTGTTAACGATAGCTTGATAAGCTACTTCCACTACCATTAAGGGCACTTCAGGTTCGTAACGGGAAGGAAGAACCCAAGGATTCGTTCTATCGACAACCGTTGCGATAGACTTCCCTATACTAGTAGAACCTAAGTAATTTATCAGGGTTGGGATATCAAATGTGCCCATTAACAATGAATACATTCTAGCCCCTTAGCTCTCTGAAGCAGGTTTGACCTGATCAACCAATGGCACGGTGGACTCATTAGTTTCCATAGGACCCTTCCAAGTGAAACTGAGTTGGTCAATAGTAACCAACTTCCCTTTGTGCAAAAACACTACCACTCGAAGAACAACCGATGTAATTACACACATAGCATAAGTCCAACTTCTCCCTAGAAGCAAGTTATAATCCAGCAGCGCATCAATCACCTCTACTTCAACAGACACTGCCTTCCCTGCCAACTTAATCTCAAAGGCTGGTAGGATACCATGTGGACAAAATGACCTTTCGTCGAAAGCAGTAAGTAGGGTGTTTGATGGAACTAGCTCTGGAGACCCAAGAGCCTTCCAACAATATAAGGACATGACACATGTGGAAGCACCTTCGTCAACAATTGACCTTCCAATGGTTTTTTCCGCCATGGATGACATCTATTGACAAAGCCACATGATACGGCAAGCGAATTTTGACATCAGACAAGTTAAACTTCGCCATAAGGCTCAAGGAATCCATACTACCTAAGGCTGCTAAGAGTGCATCTCGCTGGATGGGACAACTCTGTAACACCTCCAAAGGTGACATCACATAACGGGTTTGGGTTAAATCTTCAACTACAGAGTAATTGGCTGCAACCCTAGCGTTAGTATTATGCAATTCTTTCTTGAAGATACCTTTCGGTATCTTAGGCATAGGTTCGACAGGTTTCTCGATTGTGAGAGGGTTAGAAGTTTCACCTATAGACTTACCCTTCTCAAGAGCCTCCGTCTCATAGTTCTTGTTTCTAGTTTGGAGAAATGTCTCGGATCGAACCATGTGTATGTAATTTTGGTCAGGGGCATTAGCAGTGCCCCCTAGTACGTTATAAACTCAAGTTGCATTCTGTCCTTGGGGAAATGGATCCTTTAGGACAGCCGGTTGTTGATTTTTGAGTAGCTTCTGAGCTTTATCTATAAGAGGGCATTGATGGGTCAGGTGATCTTCCTGGCACAACTTACAGGGAAATTTCACCTTCTTCTTCTCTTTTTTGCCCCCATCAACATTATTTGTGGGTTTTGGCTTGTTTTGGTTTCCCTCACCTTTCTTCCCACTGATTTCCCTTTTTGGGAGGATTGAGCAAAAATGTTTGCGTTTTGGGATGAGGGGGAAGCCTTTGTTGCCTCCATTGTAGATTGTTTAACAGATAACTCATGGAGTTGTTTTGCCAAAGACTCTATAGTGGGATATTTAACTGAACCAACCATGCCATCAGCATGGGGTCCAGGCTTAGGTTTCTCGACAGTATGTGTTGGCCACGGTGCATCAGGGATGATTTTGTATAGAATACCAGACTGAGAGTATATCAAATATAATTGTTGGGCCCTGAGGATAGCCTCTTCCTCATTAGTTACTCCCGAAGTGGATACATCCTTAGATATATACGACAATAAGGACTTAAGGAACCATTCTAACAAAAACTCGGGAGGGATAGTGGCCTTAATGAGCCTCTTCCGCCTTCGCCACTCTTGGATATGATTTGAAATGTGAGTGGCTTTGTCCTGCCGAAAGGTGGACAATAAGTCTGTGATGACATCATACCAGACATGAAGTTGGAAATGATTAAGGAACACATTGGCTAAGTCCCAAAAACTATCAAATGCAGCAGAGGGCAATTCAAACTACCACTTTGTTGTGGCACTAGTCAGAGTTCTTTGGAACAATCTCAACCAAACGGTGTCATCGTTCAGCGAGTTGGAAGAGCACCACAAGTGAAAGGTGGTGATATGAGCCCCTCGGTCTTCACCAACTTTGCCTTCAAATTTTCGAATATCCGAGGGTAACTTGGTAGGGACAGGTGGCCAGGTGGCATCATGTTTCACCGGGTCATTCATTAACTTGGACAAATCTGGCAAGTTTAAAGTTGTCAGGAAAGGAAGTTTGGGACTGACCGGACCCTGAAAAGTATGAGCTTGGGAAGTAGAAGGACTTGCCCCCAGGTTCCCAAATGTAAAGGTGGGGTTTCCCCCAGCTACCGGTTGTGAAATAGTCGGACTAATTTGAAAAGGATTCCACCCATAAGCTAGTGGATTATTCATGTGTGGTGCAGTTTATGTGGTTTGAGTCGCTCCAGTTGAAACTGGAGTCTGGAAAACAGGAGCAGGTATCCCTCCACTAAAAAGCAAGCAGGAGTCAAAACCGGGGTTTAGAAACCTTGACCATAAGAGTTAGTATTTCCAAACTGCATCCCCACATATGCAGGTGTAGGGCCGACATAAGGAGTGGATGGGGGAATGTGCCCCCCATTCCACGGGAAACCCTAGACAAATGAAGAGGATCCAATAGGACGACTCTAAGCAGTGTATGCAAAAGAGGGTGAAGCAAAAGGTCCACTGGGAATCCCAATGACCACCCCACCAGAAGTGCCTACTACATTTGTGGAAGCCCGTGGTTGAACCACACGACTAGCTGGAGTTAAGGGAGTAGCATGTATATTTGTTCTAGGAGTACCAACAGGGGGAGGTGGCACTCCTTCAGCCGAACTAACTGAGATGGGGGTAGATGGGCTCTCTCCTGCACTAGCCATAAGTCTGCTCACAGGAAAACCAATCACAGGTGAATTAAATGGACGAACTTGGACGATCACAGGAACATTTAAGTCAGTAAGAGGTGAATTAAAGTTTCTTGCAAACTCGTCAACCTGGAAGTCTTCTATCTCTATTGTGGTTTATCAAACTAGTTTGTCCTAAGTTTCGGTTCACCTGTAACTTCACTAATTCCTACCAGTTCGAAAGAACCATTTGTGTCTAATCTCCTCCTTTAAGGGGGTGATGGAGGCTCCATTATAGTAAACGGAGGAAGGTTTTGCAACCTTCTTGACCTTCTGAGAGGTTGGTCCTCGACGATTGAAAATTGACTCTTCACACGCCTTATGGTCGGCTAAACACAAACAAACCACACAACAATCACTACAAAATTTACTAAATCCAAAACATACACAAAGGGTATAAGATATGCTTCCCAAGAGAAAGATGAGAGACAGTTACTTAGCGTCCCTGTATATGTTCTTAGGAACAAGCGGAGGAATCACCCACAACCCTCCCACACCTTCTACCGAGGTTACCTTCCAAGCTCATCCAAGGTCAACCAGAAATAGCCTTCCGGTGTACCTGTGTATGAACCCTAGATGTCAAAGAGACTAAACGCTACCGCAACTATACTGACAATCTGGGGGGGCAGTCGCAAGCCTGGTTCGTACACATGGGCAGGGTAGCAAAGCCCGAAACCCTGTCAACACTAACACCGCATGGGGCCTAAAGGGTGGTATTGACAGAAGTACTCAGATGCGCAAAAACCTTGGTCTATGCTTTGACAAGGAATCAGAGGGTTATCTCCTCAATCCAAGCCTTCACGGGGCCTCATTCTTAACTACCGTTTGAGAGGAGCTTCCCAAATACAATCAACATAGAAGAGGGTTTACCTATTGATTGGCCAACTACGTCTAAATTTAAACACTTGTGGAGAGTTGAAACTCCCTATTCCACAAGTCTAGCGTAAGCTAGTTGGTGTAGGAGCCTATAAAATAAAACTTACTAATAATTTTTAAATTATATCGTTCATTTTAGAAGGCTATTTTTTCGCAAAGGTAAATGGTGTGAAACACTATGGTGTTATAGACTCGATAAGGAAAAGAAAAATGATGTATAAAGCAAATTTCAAAGTAAATTGCAACTACTTAAACCAAATTTATTTTCTTTTTGCAAATATAAGCTAATGAAATTGAAACTAAATGCGAGAAAACTAAGACTTCCTTTTATAATTTTTGAAATTTTACTTGAAAAACACTGAAAAGAAACGACTAAATGCGACTAAATGAAAAAGTATAAAATGTTTTTCTTCACTTTTTCAAATTCTTCAAAAACTATAATGCAACTAAATGCAAATTTTGAGCAAGTTCGAATAATTAAAACATATAAAAAGTGAAATTAGGTATAAAGGACCCAAATTTACCTACTTCAACCAATCAGGAACAAGACTCAGAAAAACCTGACTTGGAGAAATTATTGAACCCAAAAAGTCCACTAGATTCACAAAAGAACAAGTGACAAACTGACACCACAAAATGCAGTACAGAGTATAAAGCATCTAAAGCCCTGATCACGGACCTAGACACAAGCACTGAACTTATAAACCAAGCAGGAGGACCACCTTCACTTCACAAAATGAAAGAAATTCAAACAAAAGGCTCGAAGGCTTGAAAAACAAGCAAATGGTGTGACGCACAAGACTTTAGACTCACAGAGTCATGCCAACAACATAAGACTTCCAAACAGAAAGCGTTAGTCTGCGCACGCGCGAGCTAAAGGAGAGCTAGGGTTTTCAGGCTGCAACAAGCGATGGCCGCCCCAGGGGGTGGGGATCCCCCTCCCCCCCCAGTCAGCTGAGATGGATGCATTCAGGAGGCTGGTAGCCAGCGGAGGTAAGCGGAAAGCTCCATTCTCGGTCCTGAAATTCATCAAGAAGCTTGAAGAAATCCCTGAAATCGCTTTGCCAGAGACGACCTCGGTGAAAATTGTCCTTGCTCTGTCAGAGAGAGGTCTAGTCGGCCAGTTCATGGGCCTCTGGCCCTCGGCAAAAACCACTGACGATTGGATTCAAAGAAATTGGAAGCCGCATCTCAAGCAAGGAGTCACCTGCTACCCCCTGAGCAGCGGCTACTTTCTTTTCGAATTTATAAATAAGGAGGACAAGGATCTCATTTTCAGAAATGGCCCATATTTTATGGGCACCCAGGGGCTGTATCTGAACCGGTGGACTCCGGATTTCGATCCCATGGTGGACTTGCCCAAGGAGGTCCCGGTATGGGTCAGGCTCCCCAACCTGCCGGTCCACTGCTGGAACTATGAAGCTCTGCAAATGATAGGAAATGGAATAGGGAAGTTCGTTGATAAGGCAGACAACAAATCCATTTACAACTGTGCCAGGATTTGTGTTGAAGTGGACCTTGAGGCAGGGCTCCCGGAGGCAGTGAAGCTAACAGTTGGCACCTGGACTCATTTTCAGAAAGTGGACTACGAACACCTCCCATTTAAGTGCAGATCCTGCCAAGAACACAGGCACTTTCAGAGGAACTGCCCAAAGATCCAAACCCCAGAGAAGGAAGAAGCTAAAGGATGGCAAAAGGTAAAGAAAAGCAAAGCAGTCCCAAAAACTAAAGATTCAAGATCTGGTCAGGCGAAAGAACAGTCCCAGGCGAATTCAAGACCGCTGAAGGAGCCCATGAAAGAAGTCACAGCAACATCAAAGGAACCGGAGAAATAAACCATAGAGATACCTTCCCAATCCACGTCTCCTGCAGAAAATCCGGCTAAGGACAAGAGCGTCCCTTCAGCAAAAGAGTTTTTGAGATCGGATGATGAGCATACCACCATAGGCTCTGATCCTAGAGCTAATTCAAATGAGGGGTCCATAGAGATCAGCAGCTCGGTTGGAACCCCTGAAAAGACTCCAAGAGGAAGGAAACCAGAACGAAAAAAAAAAGGGAGGAGAAATCATACAGGGATGTCACAGCAGGAGTCCAGCAAACCATCCCAGACATGATGGAAACTAGATCTTCAAAGAAAGGCAAGGCTTCCAAAGGAGCCACCCTCCCCCCCTCTGGATCCTAATGCAGTTTGTCTCCTGGAATTGCAGAGGGTTGGGAAGCAAGTCTAAGGAAGAAGCAATCAAAGATCTTGTTAGAATTAACTCCCCAGAGATACTTCTGATCCAGGAGATGAATATGGAGGAGCCTGAGACCATTCAGGCCAGCAAAAAGTTTTGGAAAAAAGGAGAAGGTAGAGCAGTTAGCGTTAGAGGAGCCTCAGGAGGTCTAGCCACCTTCTGGAACTCCACCACGCTTGACCTACTAGAGGAAGTTAGTACCATACACTGGCTCTTCACAAAATTTCAGCATAAAGACTCAGGGCATCAGATTAGCCTTTTCAACATCTACGCCCCGGTCCTTCTCTCGAAAAAAAGAGAGTGTTGGGAATCGCTGAATTCCTTCCTGTCCACCAACCTGCATGACAATCTTGTTCTTGTTGGAGATATGAACGTAACTCTTGCCCTCTCAAAAAAAAAGGAGGCTCCCCTGTAAGAGACCCGGCTCGGGAGTGGGTTGAAGACATCATAATGGACTGGGATCTGGAGGATATTAAGCCCAGCAAAGGTAAGTTCACCTGGACTAATAAAAGCGTGGGACCGGGGCACATTGTAGCCCGTCTGGATCGCTTCCTAGTCCACTCGTCCTTCCTGACTCTTGGTCTTCTCGCAAATTCTAAAATCCTCCAGGCTTGTACCTTAGATCACAAGCCCATATCCCTTTCCTTGGCCCCTAGAGAAAAATTGGGCCCTATCCCCTTCCGCTTTAGCCCCCTCTGGGTTACCATGGATGGCTTCTATGATCTGGTCTCAGAAATCTGGCAAAAATCTGTCACTGGGTCGCCTTTCTTCATTTGGGATGAAAAGCTGAGAAGGCTCAAAGCAGCTCTTAAAATTTGGGCTAAGATCCAGCCCTCCCCTATCCATGAAAGGAAAAAATCCCAACGTGATCTAGGCAACCACTAGCTACTGATGGAGGACGCAACGATCACCCCGGAGCTACTCAATGTTGAGATCGATCTACAAAAGGCCCTTCATAAAGCGCTGAGAAGAGAAGAGAAATATTGGAGAATAAAGGCACGCTGTCTTTGGCTTAAAGAAGGTGATAAAAATACCTCTTTCTTCCATAAGCAAGCAGAAGCTCGGAAGAATTATAATACCATTCGAGAAATCCATTTTCAGGACCAAACTCTCAATAAAATTGAAGAAATAAAGAATGCAGCCCACTCTTTCTACAAAGATCTTTTCACAGAAGATTTGGAAGCTCCTCCTCGTCTGGATCGCTACCCTCTGAATGTGATCCCCACGCTAATCACTGAGGAAGAGAACAGAAACATGATCGCCCCTATAACGACTGAGGAGATAATCAAAGCTCTCCATGGAATGAACCCCGACAAAGCTCCAGGGCCTGACGGTTTCACGGCCAAATTCTACACATCTTGCTAGGATATTATTCAGAAGGATCTGATAAAAATGGTAAGGAAATATTAGAGATGCAGCAAAATAGGAGGGAGCACTAACTCCTCCTTTCTAGCGTTAATTCCCAAAGAGAAAGGCGCCCAAAGCTTCTCCAGATTCCGCCCTATCTTGCTCTGCAACACGGGGTACAAAATCATCACAAAAGTTATTGCAAACAGACTTAAAAAAGTCCTCCCCAGGATCATTCCGGAGAACCAGGGGGGCTTCATCCAGGACAGACAAATTTAGGACAACATCATTCTGGTTCAAGAGGCAATTCACTCAAGCTGCCAAAGGAAGGCAAAAGGTATGATAGTCAAACTGGACCTTGCCAACGCCTTTGATAAAGTTCGGTTAAATTTTCTCTTTGCTGTCATGCTCAATCTGGGCTTTCATCCCCATTTAATTAGTTGGATCAGAGCCTGTATCTCGGGACCATGGATAGCCCCCTTGGTAAATGAGAGACCGGCAAATTTTTTCCACGCCTCTAGGGGACTTAGGAAGGGCTGTCCTCTGTCCCCTTTGCTCTATGTCATTCAAGCGTCGGTCCTTAGCTTCCAGCTGGACAAGAGCCTTCAGCAGCGCTCTCTAATGGGGATTTCAATCACCCCCAGAGTGAAGAGAATTAACCACGCCCAATTTGCCGACGACACCCTTCTCTTGGGTCAGGCTAATCTCACCACGGTAAGATCCTTCAAGAAAGAGCTGGACGCTTACACGGAAGTCTCAGGCAGTGAAATCAGCTTGAGGAAAAGCAAAATTTATGGCTGGAACTGCCCACCCATTGAAATACCTGATATATCTAGGACGCTGGAAATCGAAGGAACTTCCATGTGGGAATCCATTAAATATCTGGGAATTCCGCTTGTGAAAGCCGCTTCCAGAAGGAGCCTTTGGATGCCTCTGATGGACAAAATCAAGGCCAAATTATTGGCTTGGGGGGCCTCCTGGCTAAACAAAGCAGGTAAAGTAATCCTAATAAACTCAGTGCTTACCTCCCTTCCTGTATACCAGGCCTCAATCCTCTTAGCCCCGAAAGGAATAGTGAAAGAAATTGACAATCTTTTGAAAAAATTCCTATGGGAAGGTGGCAGGAATAATGGAAGGAAAATGCATCTTGTCAACTGGGATAAGGTCAAAGCCCCTAAATGGGAAGGAGGGCTGCAAATCAGAGATGTGGCCACTCGAAATCTGGCAATGGGTGGTAAGATCCTTTGGAAAATGATAAGGGGTAAAACAACTTGGAGCTCCAAAGCCCTACGAACAAAATACTTCAGAGGTCACAAAGAGTGGTGCCTGGATCGCCCCCCCAGGACTAGGAAAGGATCTCCTATTCTCTCCCTCTGTCTAAAATATCTTGATATGATCACCTCCAAGCTCACTTGGATACCGAGAAATGGCTCCAAAATCAAGTTCTAGGATGACTCCATTCTAGGGCAGACCCCTCTAAACTCCTCGGAGGGACTGGAGAACATCAAAAATTGGCTCCACTCGAACAGCAAGTTCACCCTTTGGGACTTATCTCGTTGGGGCCCAGATGAATCTTGGATCAAGTGGGACTTGGGGGCTGTCCCGCAAGCTCTTGAATGTGAAGCTCGTGCCCTCTTAGATGCTCTTCAAGGCCTCTCCCCCACTTCTTCAAAATTGAAGGACAAAAAGAGGATGGGGCTCCTCCTCAGGCCTTTATTCCGCTGCTGCTGGGTATGCAGCTCTAAAATCCATTCCTTGGGCTGCCCCGGATCCCGCTATATGGAGAAGCCTCTAGCTCCACCCCTCCCTCCCCAAAATAGATCTCTTCTGTTGGTCCCTCCTGCATGACAGCATTCTAACCTGGGACATCCTTCTAAAAAGAGGATGGGAAGGGTCCTCAAGATGCCCTCTTTGTGCCTGCCATGAAGAAAACTCAACCCACCTCTTCCTTCAGTGTTCCTTTGCTTCAGATCTCTGGAATATCCTCTTTGCGCAGCTGAATCTTGATCTCCCTTCTTCCATCTCCTCTTTGTTTGCCTCCTGGTCTGACTATGCTCCATTTTCCTTCTCCAGGATGAAGATGTTAAAGCATTGTTGGATGTGGGTTCCAAAAATCCTCTGCTAGAAAGTGTGGCTGGAGCGCAACAATAGAATCTTCAAGGACATGGCAGGTACGCCGGCCCAAGTGGCAAGCAAAGTTAAGTTGCTGATAGGAGAGTTGGTAGCCTCAAATACAAAACTCACCAATGAAGCTATTCCTGACAAAGAAGAGTACAGCTGGTTCCAAGGGCTAGACCATTCCCTTCTCACCAAAACCAAGATCATTACCAAGCATTTCTCTCCCTGGGAAATCAGGTTAGAGGAGCAAGAATTTATAAAATGGAGGGCATCTCTGAATGAGCATATTCTGCATGTGGATGGGGCCTCAAAAGGGAATCCCAGACCTGCGGGAAGTGGAGGAGTCCTGCTAGACTATTCTGGGAAAATTGTCTTCAACTTCGCTTGGGGGCTGGGCCAAAAAACTAATAATATCGCTGAAATTCTCGCCATTTGGCAAGGCCTGAATCAAGCCAGAAGGCTATCCATTAAGAAGCTGGCTATCATTGGTGACTCCTGTATCATCATTCAGGCTCTTAATCTGAAGAAGGCCCCTAACAGTATGGATTTGGCCCACTATCACCGGAAAGTCATAACTCAGTTGAAAGATTTCGAAGAAGTTCACTGCTACCATGTCCTTCGGAATCTCAACCAAATCGCAGATCATGAAGCAAACACTGGAGCCACCTTGAGCAAGGGAGTTCTTCTGGTTAATGGAATTGAAAATCATGTGCCCATTCCCTAGAGACAATGGAGAGATGATTCTTAGATCCACCCAGAACAAGAATAAGAGCAAATCGACTTCAGTCAGTGAAGATTCCCCACCGTCGGCCTGCAGACTGAGGCATTCGAGGAGTAGTACGTTCATGAGCAAGACAAACTTTGAACAGAGCAAGGCACATGGCCCATGCTCTCTAAGTACAGGCCCTGCGATCAATAAAAACTTCCTCCAATCGTCGTCCTCCAGAGAGACTCGTGCCCAGCATGGAAGATCTGAGGCATTCGATGAGATCCAGACCAAGAAGCTGAAGGAAAACAAGGAACGAGCCTATATCAGGAAGTTTTCTCCCATTGTGAAATGCAATTGGCTCTGTCAAACGCTGAAGGATTCGCTGGGCAGACTTCAGACCACGCGCAGGGGAACTGGAGAGGTGCAGATCACGTCTAGGAATGGCAGCAAGCTCTTCCTCCAACTTAGGCACCAGCTGGTAGAGTTGGAAAAAGTAGAAGCAATGCTCAAGGAGCATGGAAAGACGCCAAAAACAGAACATTGAACTCCCTCCTCTCTGCTTGGTTTTTTCTTTGCAACACTAGTTGCCCTCACTATGTATGTGCTAATTTGAATTCCTATGCCTGCTTAGCAAATTCCAGAACTTTTGTCAAGGGATCAGCTACCATAACTATGCCCGTATCTCTGGACCTTATGCATATTTTGGATCAGAATCACTGAATGTAATGCTACTGGCAGCTGCTTAGCCAGAAGATCAATATAAAAGGCCTATAACCGTTTTAGTAAAAAAAAAAACAACATAAGACTTCCAAACAACTAAAAATCCAAGTAGACAGGGACAAGCAAACCCTACCCAACTTTTAGGCTACTACAGGAAACACGTGACTGTGTATGCAGGAAACCCACGTATGACACATGATTGTCTTATAGAGCAACCCACGTATACAGGGTCATACACTCGACCATGTACACACGCAACTTGCATGTACTGCCAAAAAAATTTCAAAGAAAAAGGACTAGCAGAGTCTTCTGGGCACACTACACTGTAAATCAAAAGCAAGATAAAAAGGACCACACTCAGAATTAGAATCAGAACAAATACTAGTAAAGGGAATCTACAGGATGAACCCACAGCAGGTTGGACTCCCCAATGGAGTCGCAAGTTCTATTGTACATGACAATACACCCTTGTAACCTAGGGTCTGGGGTTACCAACTTACTATTAGACCTGCAGACAATCAACTTTTATAGAAATTGAAATGAGAATACGAAGATAGTTTGGCTTACCCGGTTTATGACGATTGATCCAATCTTGGTCTTCTCTCGCTTCAACCTTCTCCAAAGCTTCTAGGGCCGCTTCTCTTCACCTGCAAAGAGCCAATTCTTCAAGCAATATCTCATATATATATATATATATATATATTAGAGGTTAGATGGAAAACATATTAATAACATAAATAACATTATCCATTAACCAATATACATGAGAAAAGCACAATACATGGATTGGAAGAAGAATTCTCTTTATTAACAACTAGTGAATAGGTGAGAATACAACCCAGCTTCTGACACAAGGACTCCTTTGAAACCAAGGACTCTGAGTTCTGGTACTCCAAGAGTCTGAAGATATACCACGAGCATAACTTTGCTCTTCAAAAATTGATTCATTAGCCCCATCCCAAGGCCTCTATTTATACATTGGGAAATAGAGAAGTTTCGAAGGTTAGGATGGTTGAGACATTTGGGATAGTTATGGATTAAGGGCCAACTAATCTCATCTAATCACAGATTATATTTTTTAATGTCGAATTAAGGTACACATGAGTATTGATATAGGCAAGGCGCGTATGACATGCTTGTTGCTCAAAGGGAACTCGCGTATGCAAGGTACATGCGGGTTGCAATGCACATAGTCACTTATGACACACGAGTTGTAATGCACATAATCGCGCGTGCAACCCAAAACTCAGAATAAAAGTATATCATGCTGGTCTGGAGATCATGCATCAAAGGTCATGCACATCTATAGTGTTTTGGCCACTTCAATCCTAATTGTCCTTTTGTGTACTGGCATAATGATTGTCAGCACTCGGACAGAGAAGTGCCATTTTGGTTGATAACAAACACCTAAATGCATTCACATATGGAGATACATAGAGAATTTCCCTTCCACTGATCATTTGATAGAATTCCAAATATTTACACAGAGACACGCACAATTGTCTTTTCCCATTCAAATGTAAGAACCTTGTATATTTACAATTTGTTACAGAACTGATGTTTTGAACCCCATAGGTCTAATACTAAGACGATCATCTATCTTAGCATGATTTCTTCTTGATTGTCCACACACTTATGCCTCGTATGCTCACATACATATATACAATTTGTTTCATGAACCAAATCTAGTTCAAATCCAATAAACCTTCACCAATTTGCTAACTAATTATAAAAAGGCAAGAATAGTGAAATAGGAAGCTGAGCAAATATGTTGGCCTAGTACATTTGGTTGCTCCATCAAGAATGGGTGAACGAGTGAAGGTGCTTAAGTCATTCAACCAACTGAATGCAGGATGGTGTAGGTTACAAACTGCCTGTCTTTGAATGTATGGATGAATTGTTTAGGAAATGCATGCCCCAACTGCAGTGCATAATTTCTCGTAAGGCACGGAAGATGCGGATTTTGTTTTCCCTTCCTTTGACTTTATTTCCAACATTCTTCAACCACGCTCGACGGACATGCCATACACATAATAATATCGTAGAGTTGGTGCAAGTCCTGAAATAATGTAACATTAAAATATGATATACGTAAACATCAAGCTAGCATATCTCTTTGAAAAAAATAACACGTCACCTTAATGCCCCAATTTCAACTGCAACATCATATGTGATGAAAACTTGGAGATGCCAATCAGGACGTTCTTTTATTACGATTGCAAATAATGACAACATCCATCTACAAGTATAATTTGTATTATTGTGATGAAATGACCCAAGCTACTGGAATCCGATTGCGGTGTTCGTCGAAAACCATTAAAGTGTAGAGTTGATACTACATTGTAACAAATAATACATGATCATAAGTATATATAATACATGCAATTAAATGAATAGAAATTATGAGATATATGTACTCACCCCATACTTGTTTGTGATGAAGGTGGAGTCCATTGATATGATATTGTTGTGTGAGTGTTTAACCATCATCGACCGCATCCACCTTGTTTGTATGCCTATGATAAAATGGATGTTTTGAACATCCTGTTTTTGGTAGAAAAAAAAAGCTTTTCGGGGCACTTATTGAACCAACATTCCACACTCTTTGGATAAATTTCATCCTTCACATATTCTCGCCTTTTCGTATCATTGCAAATGTTTAAGATATATTGTCTTGTCATAAATGCATCTCGAGATACCCATGTGAACGACTCACCAGACCTATTATGAGATGACATGGTCCCATATCATTGAAACATTAAAACCCTTTTGAATCAAATCTTGGACACTAGCTCATATATCCTTAGTTAAATGTGCTGCATAATTGAATTTTTGAGGCCTTCCTACTGCATCATTTCCATGACAGGCAACATTGTATTTATCAACATTCCTACATGCGGTATATATTATAACAACGTCATTTGGTTTAAGATAAAGTTGTCACACGATGAAGTGACACTGGCAACCAACTTTAATACTTTCACGTGGAAGACATTTTTTCTTTGGTTCTTCTACCACACTCATTGCAATAGTATGTGTGGATTGCAGACCATATGCACACCAATAACTATACATGAAGAATTTACAACAAATTAGATAAAATATTTATGCATATTTGACATATTGAACTTTAAATCAAAATCTTTACACATATTGGAAAAAATATAGAGAGACTCACATAGCATACTCTAGATATGTTCTAAAGTTAGCCTCTCTGATATCCTCCTCTTTTATACTTCTTATAGTTTTAACAACATATTGAGGAGGTGCACCTTCCCTCTATTGCTCTCCACTTATAAAGTCCTCATGTTGACAATATGGAATAACTGCAACATGGTCCCCCTAAACATCTGTCCATTTCAAGTCTTCTGCTGAAAATTCCATCATATCCTATGGGTCTTCGACATCCAACTCATTGATATTCTACCACTTGAACATTCTTCAAATCCCTATACAAACAACAATGAAAATAATTTGGTGTAGCCATTCTTAAATCTAGAGTTTGCAAAGCTATCAACCATGAAAGGGATCAAATCCTTTGAGTTGTATACATTTTTTCAATGTTTGCATTGTAACAATGATTTACACCAATGATAATCCAATGATGAGCCAATGATAAAATATTGACACTCTTAGGGGGGGTTCTCAGTGATATAGACATTGACCCACAGGCATTCAAAGATCCACAAAGCCCACAATAGACAAAAACCATGACAAGAAAGAGAAGATTAAAACCGTATGCTGCTTATTGAAAGTGTGATTACAAATGATTAGAGCTGGATATTTCGCTTCATCAAAACATGAGTTTACAGCTAGACATTAGTTTACAATAACATCAAAACACCAAGCTCCAAGGAAAACCACCATAAAGCTCTAACACCAATTATAGATTTCCCTAAATAGTTCTGCAAATCAATCAAAACGAAAAAACAAGAAATACAGGCACCAATGAAATCCATGTATGGTTGATGCTGGAGTATTGTGAGCTGGCCTGCACACAACTCTTTGAGGAAACCCAGACGAGTTAGAGGCAGAGAGAAGGCCTGGACCAAGGAACTGGGCGTCGAGCAAACTCTGAGCGAACAGGGGCGATGGAGGACCTTATCGTCGATATTCCAAAATCTACATTGATGGAGGTGGCTAGGTGCTAGCTTGATGGCCAACTTGGAGATGGGACATGCATGGGAGGGGATCGCTATGCACAAAACAGAACGAGAGAATGGGAATGGCATGGGATCCCTCGCGTGACAGAACGAAGAATGGTGTCATTGACGGGAGCCAGCCCCCCGGTCGGCGACTTGCTGGATGTTCGCCGCTCTGGATATGGTGCATGGTGCATGCCTCATCTGGCATGGATGCTCCCTGATGGTGTATGGTGCATGGAGTCCAAGTTGGCATGTTTGATGGTGTATGGTGCATGGAGGCCAAGTTGGCATGCCCGATGTTTATGATGCACGGGTGCCAAGTTTGCATGCTCGTTGGGGCATGGTGTATGGGGTAATCCTTAAAGGCTATGTCGTATGGTGTATGGGGTAAGCCTTAAAAGCTGCGTTGTATGATGTATGGTATATGGGGTAAGCCTTAAAGGTTGCGTTGTATGGTGTATGGTATGGTGGATGTCTGAATGGTGTATGGGTTTGTAGGTAGCCTTAAAGGCTCTGCTCATGTGAACGTATGGGGTTGTATGCTGATATACAAGGGTTGTACAGTGGCAACAAAACCTTCTTTTTTCTAGTAAACCCTTTTCAAATCATGATTTTCCCTTTCAGAGCTAAACCTGCTCTTATACCATGTTAATTTCTAAACCCACATCTAATCTCAGATTCAATAATTATGAAATTATGAACAAAAAGTACACTAATGTTCTTATCTAATTACGCAACATAAAAAACAAGAAATCGATCACACATTTGACACATGAATTTACCTTAGAAAACCCATTTATGAAAATCCAACAAACTATGATTTTATTAAGATAAAATCTCAACCTCTCTTCTTGGGAAAATGGCCCAATGAGGAATTATAAAAACCAACAAGTAACCTATCCTAACATGCCTCAATATTTGTCGTTCAATATTGCTCTTTTCCTTTGACCCCGCCCTTCCACACTTGGATGAATGCCCTTCTCCAACCAATCAATGAGATCTCACTCACTCTTTGTGGTTGGTGTGTCTTCTCCTCTCCTTGGGATTCCTTTTATAACATCTCAATGACCAAAACCCTAAACCTCAATCTGAGATGAGATCTCAAGCCTCACTACGATCGATGGATGAGATGAGATCTCAAGCCTCACTACGATCGATGAATGTCACTTACTCTTAAGTTAACTTTTAGTAATCGTCCAACATTAAGTTAATTAATGTGCTTTTCCTAAGTTAGACTTAGGAAAGCGATACAAAAGTCACTTGCCTCTCAAGAAAGTACTTCGAGAAGTAATGTGGACGACTCCCGCATGCTTGAAACCTAGCCTATGCAGAAGTATATGTCCAAGCTAAAATCAATTACAACTACTACCCTTGAGTCCACCCATGATTTTATTTGTATCTTGTCATCAAACACAAAGTCTACCAAAAGGAACATATTAAGTCTTTTATAGATTGCTCCATTACCGCTTTTGGTGTTTCCCCAAGTAGGAAAGATCTTGATTGGTTCCACATCAATTAGATGAAGTTTCTCAAACAACTAGGCTCTTTCCTGACTACCTATCCCCATATTTCTCTGAGACTAGGGATAAGTTTTTAAGTCCCCCCCTATAATCACATTATCCCTACTCAAAACTCTAGTATTAACAAGATTACCCCAAAATGATCATCGATCTTTGTACGGTCCATAAACATTGATTATCCTTAAAACTTTCTCTACCTCCTTAACTAAGAACTCCACTAAGATACCTGAGGTAACAACTAAAGATGAAATGGAAGCAAACTTGTTATTCCACCTAATAACCAAACCACCAGATAACCCTATTGCATCAATTGAGCTAGACAAAAGACTTAAAATCCATTGTTGAATGACTAAGTGTGGTTTTAAACATAAAAAATTATTTGAAGTGATAGCTTCTCATGGACACCTCTAACCCTTTAAACATTAAGGGAGAGAACAATCATTTTTAACTTTACTTATGGGCCTTTACTGATTCAAGGGCCCCACTAATAGTGTGTTTCTTCCCTTCTCTACCTTCCTTTTTTGCCCGAGACTTAGCGAGAGCAATGTGAGGCTTTTTCCCTGCAATGAGTGGAGGACCTTTATCCAAGTCTAAACCCCTTTCCACCCCCATCTATTCCTCCATGTCTTTCTTTGATCTCAAATGATAATATGACTTCATCAAAGAGGATTGCAACCTTCGTTTAAGGTTTTTGAGAGGTAAAGGAGAACCATCCTTCAAGATTCCATGTGAACTCAAAACAAGACAAGGACCATGGCCACATGATAGGTGAGAGACACAAGGTATATTATTTTCCCTCCCAAGCAATAATTGAGAAGAGACTCCTCCCGTGTCTAAAATTCTTCCTTTCCCTCTCGATTGGTTTGCTTGAAGGCGAAGGAATATCAACCATCATGTGTTCTTTAGAAATTGAAGCATCATACCAATATGTAACGAGATACCACATAATTATTTTAGAATGCACAAAGGTGGGTCTACAATTTCCTTACCTTTGATTGAAGCAATAGGTGTTGTCAACTCGATTTTTTATTATTTAAAATTAGGTCTAAGAAAGTCTCCAAGCCTCTATAAACCACAAGGGGATTTCTCACAACTAGATTTGGTTCCTTGTCGACATCCTTTTAATCATCCGATGAATTTGATGGCCCCTTTTCACAAGACTTTTTAACCCAAATCATATTTTTTCCTTCGTTGAGAATTCTTGCCATCAGTGCATGAATCCCTTAAATGGCCTACCTCATGATAGATGGCACATCTAAAAGGTAGTTTCCAATAGTCCATCCTATGAGTATATTTCCATCCCTCCCATTCAATTTTTAGTTTTGCTAGAATGCCCTCCCTTAAGTTGAGTTCTACCATGATACTGTTAAGAACCTGTGTCAACCCTCCTCTTTATTTTGTTAGTATATTTTGTCGGACGCATATGCTTTGTAAGTCGTCCCTTTAGTATGTTGTATTATCCCACATTCATGGGGAGTAATAGTTGGTAAGTCATCCAGTTAGTATGTTGCATTATCCCACATTCATGGGGAGTAATAATTGGTTAAATTAGATTTAGTATATAAGTATGTGTTGAGGCTAATGAAGACATCCAAGAAGTATTTGTATTGAGTTTGCTCAAAGGAGGTTGCCCTTCTCGAAGTGGCCTGCGATCAATAAAATCTCTTATGTGCTCTGGTATTTCTATTATATTGTGCATTCTCATTGTTTATTGCAAGAGGTTTCTCACATCTGGTATCAGAGCACTTTCTTGGGCTTGCTGGGTGGAATTTCTACCAATTTTTTTTCTTTTACAGTGATTCCTGGAGCTGTGATTATTGCAGTAGTGCTTCTTCTTTGCATCAGTATTATTCATTCGAATCGAGGATTAAACCCTATCCGCTTAACTATGGGAAGTACTTAGGCATAGCCCTAAAACTCATTGTGTGGAGTACTACATGAACCCTGAAGTGGTTAGCCTTTGAGAGGACCTGCCAAGTGAAAAGGGGAACAACCCCTACTTGATTGACTAGTTTCCACCCATGAGGTAAAATAAGGGTTGTCGTTTGTGGCAAAGCGATTATCAATTTTACCTGAGTCGTGGAGTGAGGGGTATTGCCCCAATACACAAGTTGTTAGACAACATTGGTGGCCGAGTGAATCCCCTAAACCTTTAGGAATTCGTACATACCTGGGGTCCATGTCTATTTCCAGTTGATAAAGCATTTTTTTCCAGATCCGCCATATATAATTTCCACTGAACAAAAAAAATCATATATTCCTTGTTTTAACTCAATTTCCCTTGAAAATTCATTGAAAACCCCGTAATTCCATTCTACATATTTCCTTCCTTGAGGACCCTATTCCAGATTCCACTTCTCGAAGCCCAAAAATCCACATTTGTCTATTTTTAGGGTTTTTCGTAACTTCTTCGATTCTCACCCAATCGCCTTCAAATTTCGCCACAGTGTTTGTTTCCTAATTCTACTTCATTGTCCCTCTTTGAGAAATTTTCCTATTCTTTCACCCCACTTTTGAAATTTGCATTTTCTGCTTCCCTATCCCTCATAAAGTGTCCAAAACCAAGTCAAACCCAAATCACCCACCCGAGTTTTTCCCAACTCAAAATTTTCCTCTTCTAAAACTCTTTATGTTTTTGTTTTTCTACCCATTTCCAAAAAAAAAAACCTGATTATGGTTGTCACCCGCATAGGAGCAAGTAAACAAATGGAAGAAGAACTTGTCGCCCTCAAGACCAAATTCGAAGATATGGATAAAAAATTTCTTGATCTCCATCTTCAGCATTTAGCTATGAGCAACTGAGGATAGCCTGAGTCTTTTGCAGACAATGGGTTCTCTTCTTCTAGCAACTTTCGTGGGTCGAAGCTTGATTTTCCTCGCTTCAATGGTGATGATCCGGCTGGATTGATTTACAAGAAATAACAATATTTAAGTCTGCATAACACTTTTGATGTCAATAAAGTTCCACTTACATCCTTTCATTTGGAACATGACGCCCTTCAATGGTTCCATTGGTACATCAAGGCCCACACAGAGCCAAATTGGTCAGATTTTTTCCAACTCCTTTTGCAACGATTTGGCCCTAGTGCTTTTGATGACTTCACAGGAGTACTCAGCAAACTTAGCCAAACTGACACGGTGAGGGAGTATCAGACAAAATTTGAGAAACTGGCCAATCACACAGAAGGATTGCCTGATGTATTCTACATTAGTTGTTTTATCAGTGGTCTGAAGGATGCACTCCGATCCAAGGTTAAAATGTTCAATCCCAACACAATGATGGAAGCCCTAGGGTTGGAAAAGTTGGTGGAGGACAAGCTGATGGCTCAACAATGCTCCAAATCCAGTTTTGTTCCATTAAAAAATATGGTTCCCCAAAGACCTCTAATTCCGCTAGCTCCTAGAACCACTCCTATCAAGCATTTGTCTAAAGCCGAGATGTGAGCACATAGGGAAAAACATATTTGTTATAATTGTGACAAGAAATTCACCCGAGGACATCGATGTGATGAGCAAAAGCTCTATCTCTTGTATGTGGATTCTCTTGCACATGAAATTTCTGATGATGATAAGGATCCAGTAGATCCTGAGGGTGACATTTAACAAATTCTGGTTGACCTTCCTGCTCAAGATGACCAACCAAAGATATATCTCCATGCATTAGTCGGAGTCACCACCCCACAAACCATGCAGGTCATGGGTTTCTTCAAAAAACTACCTCTTACAATACTCACTGATTCTGGTACCACTCATAACTTCATTGATCCCAGGACTGCCAAACAGGCTGATTGTTTTGTCCATCCTTGCTCCAACTTTGAAGTCATGATTGCCAATGGGGGAACCTTACCTTGCAAAGGGAAGTGTCGTAATGTGTGAATCTCTATGGGAGAATAGAACTTGCGCTCTGACATGTTTGCCTTGCCCTTAGGCGGATGTGATGTGGTTTTGGGTGCTCAATGGTTACACACACTTGGACCCATTTTTATGAACTTTGGATGCAGTTTTCAGTCAACGTGCAAAAACACACATTGAATGGTTTACAACTAGTGTCTCTTATCCTCATCAGTTCACATCGCATGGAAAATCTCCTTAAGAAAAGTTCACATGGTGTCATCGCATGGAAAAGTGCCTAAAGAAAAGTTCATTCAGATGCAACCTTCAGCGGTCTCAACTACTCCCTTGGATCTCCAACAAATTTTGGATCGATATGCATGTGTGTTTTCTGAGCAAGTGGGATTGCCACCTTCAAGACCATAGGACCATCATATTCCGTTCCTTCCTCGAAACATCCAACATCAGGACCTATCGCTACCCATTTCACCACAAGACAAAGATTGAGATGCTTGTTCGGGACTTACTGAAGCAATGTATTATTCGCCCTAATACTAGTTCCTTCTCTTCACCAGTTCTTCTTGTCCAAACAAAAAGATGGGTCATGGTGCCTCTGCATTGACTTTCGAGCACTTAATCACATCACAATCAAGGATAAGTTTCCAATTCCTGTTGTTGATGAGCTTCTGGATGAGCTTCATGGTGATCATTTTTTCTCCAAGTTGGATCTTCGTTTTGGGTATCTCCAAATTTGGGTTCATGAGGATGATATCCCTAAAACAACTTTTTGCACACATGATGGCCACTGTGATTTTTTGGTCATGCCATTTGGCCTCACGAATGCTCCTTCCAAATTCCAGGCATTGATGAATAAAATATGCCGTCCCTACTTTCGAAACTTCATTATGGTCTTCTTTGATGATATCCTCATCTATAGTAAAACATGGGATGAGCAGCCCCAAGAGTTAGCTCAATCGGTCGAGTACTCGTAGTTAGGCCTCCCAGCATGTGAGGTCGCGGGATCCATTCTCATCGACTCTCTTGGGGTTAGGCACGCAGCGGCTGCGGGTGTGAGGCCCCTTCGGGTGGGTCCGCCAGAAATTATTCCGTGGATGTAGCCCGTCGATCAAGCCGGCGCGTGAACCGCATTGAACAAAAAAAAAAAAACATGGGATGAGCATCTCCAACATCTGGATCTTGTATTGCAACTTTTCTATGATCATCATCTCTTTGCCAAATAGTCTAAATGTGTTTTTGGGCAGAAGGAAGCGTAATTTAGTAAGGCATCATTGTTGGGCATGGTGGAAACAAACCATTCCCTAACAAACAATTTTCCATGATCAATGACTCCATCCTTTGTCATTGAAAGAATTATAAATCAACATAGATCCAAATCCTAGGCTCTATCAAGCGCCGAGAGGGATCACATATTTGGAGGTCCAAAACTCTTCTTAAGTATTGCACTCAACGATCAGCTTTGGTGTGATTTAGATCAAAATACACATCTTTTTATTTAAGGTCGACATATAATATTTATATTATTAATATTTAATACTATTTATGGCCGACATATAATATTTTTTATTTTGTTAGGAGAGAACATTACAATATCTCCCACATACATGGTTTAAAAACCATGTGCAAGGCCCTCCTAAAACCATGGGTTGTTTAGGAGGCCTTGCACATGGTCTTAAAACCATTTGCAATGACCTCCTAAACCATGTACAATAAAACCATGGGTTGTTTAGGAGGCCTTGCACATGGTTTTAAAACCATTTGCAAGGCCCTCTTAAACCATGTACAACAAAACCATGGTCTGTTTAGGAGGCTTTGCACATGGTTTAAAACCATAGGTAAGAACATTACAACATCTCCCCCATATTAGGTTGTTTTTGTGGCCGACATTTATTTTGGAGGATAATTAAAATTTTTATTTTTTATGGCCGACATTTACAAGAGGAACGTTGCATAACGTTACAAGATCTCCCCCATACTGGGCTATAGAGCGCTCTCGGTGCAATAATTTAAATTAGAATTTTAAAATATTTTTTTTATTATAAAAATAAAACACACCATCATTAAATACTTCTAACTTTTATTATAAAAGTGATTGTGTTGAAAGGCGCTCTACAACCCAGTATGAGGGAGATCCTGTAACGCTTGTTGAATCTTGTATGAGGGAGATCTTGTAACGTTTGTCGAGTAATATAAAATTTTTAATTATCTGCCAAAATAAATGTCGGCAAAAAAAACAACCTAATATGAGGGGAGATTTTGGAACGTTGTGGAGTAACGTTTGTTATTAACAAAATAATAAAAAATAAAAATTTTAATTATCCCCCCCCAAAAAAAACAACCCAATATGAGGGAGATCTTGTAAACAAAATAATTATCCACAATTTTTTTTGACTTGCAGATGGTTTTAAAACCTTGTGCAAGACCTCCTAAACAACCCATGGTTTTAAAACCATGTCCAAGGCCTCCTAAACCATATACAATAAAACCATGGGTTGTTTAGGTCTTGCACATGGTTATGCGGTCTTAAACCATATACAATAAAACCATGGGTTGTTTAGGAGGCCTTGCACATGGTTTTAAAACCATTTGCAAGGCCTTCCTAAACCATGTACAATAAAATCTTGGGTTGTTTAGGAGGCCTTGCACATGGTTTTAAAACCATTTGCAAGGCCCTTCTAAACCATGTACAATAAAACCATGGGTTGTTTAGGATGCCTTGCACATGGTTTTAAACCATTTGCAAGACCCTCCTAAACCATGTACAATAAAACTATGGGTTGTTTAGGAAGCCTTACACATGGTTTTAAAACCATGCATGGAGGAGATGTTTTGAATACTAATATAATTTAATTTATGCAATACTTGAGAATCATATTAACATTATCCTAAATCCTCATTAACATTAGAATATTATTAAAATGTATGTAATCTCTAGGTTTGAAACAATTTAATTTTGCATTTAGGATAGTATTGCAAGGTTTTAAATAAGGTTTTTTTTAAAATTATGGGACTATGAAAATATAATTTAAATTTAAATTTAAACTATATTTAAATTTTCTAGTTTTATTTTAAATCCAGCTTAAATTGTATTTGAGGTATTGCATGCAAGGACCTATTCCATGAGAGGTTTGCACGTGGGAAGATTTGATTCCTTTCAACACTTAACTTATATTTAAATTTAAATTAAAATATAATTTAAATTTAAACTATATTTAAATTTTTTAATTTTACTTTAAATCCATCTTAAACTGTATTTTTGAGGTATTGCATGCAAGGAGCTATTCCAGAGAGGTTTGGACGTGAGAAGATTTGATTCCTCTCAACACTTAATAGAACCTAGGAAGATTTGATTCATCTCAATACTTAATAAAACCTAGGAAGATTTGATTCATCTCTATACTTAATAAAACCTAGGATTAAAATCTAAGCTCGTTTAAAAATACGTAAGTAAAACATATATCTCTAACCAAAAAAATAACTCACGAGAATGTATTTCATGAAAACAAACCAAGGTAACTCATTCTACCACCCTATCACAAAAGTCATGGTGTAAGGGTTAAAACCACCAAACACACGCGGGGCAGAATGAAACTCAAATCCACAAAAGAAAAAGGCAAATAGAATGGTAAAACCCTACCAAAACCCACTTCATGTGACAAAAAGGAAGTGCAAATCTCCGATTCTCGAGCACACTCCTTTAAATAGTTGAACTTAATCCTGGTTTTCTTTAGGTCCGAGTTTGACACGAGATTTTCGCACTGGCCGTTTTAAGTCCCACTTCAAAACCCTCGCATATCATCATGCAAGCCTTTAAGCAGAGCGCCACCACAATTGGATTCCGAGGAGTTCTATTTCCCCGGAGCGTTTTCATTTCAACTGGATGCCACCACAAACTATCAGAGCATACTGGTGTGCCTGAAGACGCCGGTTTTCCTCTTTTCAGGGGGCGATTTTCCGGGCAGAATAGCTTGAATGACACTGCAGAGTTCGGTTGGTCGTGGCGTCGTGGCAAAAGAAATCTCAAAAATCATTTCGGTCCCATTTCTGTTGACGAGAAGACGTCGAATGTTAGTATGGAAGGAGGAAGTCAATACTCTGTTATTAAAATCGACGATTCCGGCAACATCCAGCCACTGCTTCTCAATATTACGGAGCTTGTACGCCCCCTTACCCTAAAGCTTTTGATGTAAAATTTGAATGTATTCTACTGTTGGAGGCAAAACATTGCTAAGAATCTCAGCTTTGACAGATAAATATTTGCATTATTTGTGATGCCAGAGCTATCATGGAGCTCCATACGTTTTAGCCATTGCCAAATCTTAATTTCCACATTTGTACTATGTTTGAAAATGTTTCTTTTATTCAAACTCAACAGAAGCATTAAATTGGCCTGAAGAGGTTCGGCACCACACTGCAATGCCCAGTTTTAAATATGGGAAGGTATTGGATCAGATTGTATAAATTGCAAATGCCTTATAATGAGCTTAAATGAATGATCCTGAGATGTGAATGTTGTAAATATGTTTTGTATAGATTTTAACTGCAGAGCTCAAGGCCAAAGCCTTATGAGAGAATGTCTAGGCATATACACATGCAGTAAATATGCTTTTTATCTGTATGTGTGGAAGAGTTGCCTTGATGCATTTGATGATAGGAATAATGTAATTAAAATATAATCGTTCAAGATGGCTGCAAGAGCATAATGATGGGACTAATGTAATTAAAATATAACGGTTTAAAACGGCTGCAAGAGTATAAGGGGACTATGATTCCACAAGAGGAAGATGAAAGGAGCCATGTGAAAGAAATCCTCTATTGCCAATTATCAGCCTCAAAACTCACACATGTTTCATTGTGTTTCATTGTGTACCTTGAATGAAACTCATCCACCACCTTTAACTTAGAGCCAAATATGAATGCATGGAGAGGTCGGTGGGGGAGTCTACCTAACGTAACAAGTATAATCATTTTCAGAAAGTGTGAGAGCACTTCATTCCATTCTCCCACCTCATGGGATTTCGTTCATTCTCTCATTGTGAAGATCTCCATCAGACATTCATCTTCCATGCAGCATTCTCCATTGAAACTCCCTAATTCCAAATCTGAAAGGGACCAAAACCAACACTGATGAGTAATTTACATACTGTAACACCTCGGTTTTGACCCCAAGGGGGAGGGGAATGTGTGCCCTGGTTTCGACCCCATGGTATTTAATTGTACATAATGTAAATATTGTATTGAGATCATGGCATGGAGTTCAAGGCCAAGTCCTTGCCATCGATGAATGTTTTGTGGATAGGTGATCAAGGCTAATACCTATGGTGATAATGTTAAGCCAAGCACGGTAGATATATTTTGATATGTCATGTAAATGTACAAATTAATATAAAACCACAGCTAGCTATGGGACTACAAACGTTAAAGAGATGGGGGCATGATTCCACAAGGGATAGGGAGGGGAGTTAGTCAAACCCTTGAGCCAATGGGGAAAAGCCAAATGTCAAAGGGGAAACCCATAAAGCTGTCAACCAGTGTTTTAAAACTCGGTCGAGTCTGAGTCCGAGTCGGCCGAGTTGATCTCCAGCTGAGCTGACTTGGCCTCTAAACCGGTTCGGGTGACCGGTTCGATGTCCAACTCGCTCGGTTCGGTACTGAATTGGTCAACTCGCCTGAGTAATGGGATGACTTGCCCGAGTTAATCCGAGTTGATGCATGGAGTTGTAAACACTAAATTTTTAATTTTTTTAATTAATTCCTAAACTTTGGAACTTCAGATATGTCCTGCACGTTAGTTAATACTATGCCTATTCTTGTCTCTTAACCTGCTAACGATTTTTGCTAATGGTCATTTAGGACTATAGTAATTCTTGTATTATAAACAATTTACAGATCTTGTTACTGTACTACTCTTTATAAACTGGAGTTTCTCTCCCATTGTGTGTGGGTTAAGCAGCGTTGAGGCCCATTCATTTCCATTTTGTTGATATTTCTTGTGACTATGAGAAACTAGAAGGAAATTTTGCATGGTTGGAACTTGGAATCATGAGTATGGAATTTGGATTTTCAACACATGATATTTGTTTACTTTAATCATAAAAGTCTGTATATGTCTATGAGGTTATGGTTATATTTGAATTAGCAATTTAGCAGATGGTAAAATAATAACTATATTGAATATGGAAAGAATCAAATAAACTAAATTAGTGAATTATGCCACTCTACAAGCCATTTAGGCCTTCTTTGATTGTGTATTTTCATTTTGTTGCAATCTTCCAGATATGTATTGCACAGTACACATCGTGCCATTTCGATATGTTCACAACTTCACCCTTATATGGTATATAGTATATATATGGGCAAACTTCGGTTATTTTGTCTCTAGTGCTTTGGAATCATGGATCATAATATGAAAAATATTTTTTTCTTTAAAATTTAAATATTTTATGTGTTTTTTAGTGAACCGAGTCATTAAATTCAAATTGGCCGAGTCATTACCGATTCATTGCCGATTTCGAGTCTGAGCCCGAGTTGACCCTCGGCCGATTCCAAGTCCAAGTCCGAGTTTTAAAACTATACTATCAACTACCCATTTTGCCTTTTTGTGCCAACCTTTTGTTTATTGGTTGAGGAAGTTATTTCCTTGGGATGGGAAATGTATTGAGGTCAAATTCGAATTGGGAAGACCACCCATTTTGGAAAACGTGTTTTGGTTGATTGGGCAAGTAAGAGCCCAGAAATTGACTCCTCACCCATTCTCTCAAGGACGGTTGGGGCTCTCTCACGCAGCTGAAGGTGGCTGAGCCCTCTCCTTCACGATTCGCTGTATCTTCTTCATTCTTCAATGTCTGGGAACCATTTTCGTGTTGCTCAGTGAATGAGAGAAGAGATCCACGACTTTTGGGGTTTTAGGAGGATGTTTCTCCTTTCCTCATGCAATTGAGCTTGCTGGGTGTTTTCCCCTCACGACTTCAGCTGTTTCTTCACTTCTCCATGCCCAAAATTCATTTTCTGCGTTGCTGAGTGAATGAGCAGAGAGATCCACGTTTTGGGGTTCTGAAGAGGCCGTTTTTACCCCTGTGAGCAAGATGGGAGTTTGCTATTCGTTTCCCTCACTTTTTCCTGTAGTTTTCCCATTTTTTTCCATGGCTGGGAAGCCGTTTTGTGTTATTGAGTGAATGTGCAGCCGAGATTCACGTTTTGGTGTCTGCTGAGGCTGGATTTGCTCCCGAAATGCCATAGGCGTTTTCTGATTTTGGGATTCACGATTGGGTGTGATGATGGTCGTTTTTGCTCCTGAATGTCCCTGAACGTTTTGTGAAATTGATTTTGGTTCCTAGGGTTGTTTTTCCCCTTGTTTCCATTTTCGTTTTGGCTTCCCAGGACGTTTTTGTCCATACCTAGCAATTGTATTTTGCTGTGAAGTGCATCCTTGTGTTGGCTTGGCTGAGTAAGTCCAAGGAACCCATCTGTTAGATGGTTGACTGTGTTTGGATGCTATTGTTGGCTTGGCTAAGTAAGTCTAAGGATCCCATGTTATTGGTTGTTGCCTTAGCAGTCCGAGAAAACCCATCTGCTATATTGTTGACTGTGTTTGATTAGAAGGTTGGCTTGGCTGAGTAAGTCCAAGGAACCCATCTGTTAATTGGATGCCTGTGTGTTTGATGTAAAGTTTGGCTTGGCTAAGTAAGTCCAAGGAACCCCTATGGTATTGGCTTGTTGCCTTAATAGCCTGTGAAACCCAATTGTTTATTGGTTGGGTTGGACAGTCTGTGAAACCCAACTGTGTGTTGGCTTGACTGTGTGTGTATGGTCTTGCTGTGTGTAAGCCTGTTGTTCTCTAGTTCCTTGTGGAAATTATGCTCAACTCGGGGGTGGCAGTGGTGCTGAGAGATTGATGAGCTCATTGGCCTATGGTTGGGTGGAATGTTGCAGGGACATAGCTAGTTGCGGGGAAGCTTCTTCTCAAGATAAGTATTCCTGTGTATTCAATCTCTGCAATGTATTTAATTGATAAACTATCATGAACATGTTGAATGCTTGAACATGATGAATGTTGCTTGTTTTATGAATTATGAACAAGATGAATGTGTTGAATAAAATGTATTTGTTTCCCTGTATATTGCATTGTGCATCTTTGTATGTTTTTATGTTCAATGCATTTTATTTTGTGTTATGGGACTAGATTGCCTGTTTGACAATAGCAACAGCGTAGGTTGCGTCCTCTCCATCGTCGGGATGAGGGGAGGGGAGATGACACATACCCTAGAAGATATATATACGGCTGTAGTGAGAGTAGCAGCTACAAATGCTGGAAGATATATATATATATATATATATATATATATATATATGGCTGTAGTGAGAGTAGCGGCTAGGCAGATTAGCAAACCATTGCCCTCCCTTGATGTCGCCGCTCATTGACTGTTTTAGAGCCATAGTATTTATCTATCGGGTTATTCCCAAAAGGCAATCAATAGTTAGACTCATTTTGTGTGCACTAAAGTGGAAGAAGATTCTCAAAGATTCTCAAGGGATTGATGAGTACTATTCTTCTAGGTTATTCGTTATTCCCAAAAGGAAGTCAATATTTGGACTCTTTCTGCCTACACTAAAGAGCACTAGAGGGGAAAGAGATTCTCGAGGGATTGTTGTTCAGAGAAAGGAAAGATTTTCCCTTCTTTTGTGTATGGTAGTGGAAGAGAGTGCCATCATTGATTGATCATTGAAGGAGGTGCTTGAAGTTCTTTATAGTGAGCAGAATTGCTGAGTCACTTAGTCATGAAAGCATTGTATTGGGTGAATGAACTGTAATCTTGTATGCTGTTTTCTTTGCCCTAGTGGCCTCATAGCTCAGCTTAATGGTGGTATGTGTACTAGATGCCTATGATATCGATTTATGCATGTTGTATGTGTGAATTTGTTTAAATGAAATGGGCATCTGTTTTCCACAATTTTAGTTATTTTATACTTGATTCTTCCATTGCATTTCAGAATGCGTTCATAATTTATAGGGCTTCGTTTGGAAGCCATGCCTATTTTTATTGGTGAACTGGGTTGTCAATGGTCCAAAATGTTAATGGTGTTCATGTGGGTTCTTGTTGCTGGCTGGGAAATGTATGGATGGGGATGGCGCAAAAAATAGCACATTTGCAACTGATGAAATGATCCTCAAGGGACAATCCTTAAACACAAGCGCTAGAACATTAAACATGAATTACTTTCATTCAGACAATGTCACCATGAACTTGCACTTGATCCCTATGTCACAAGGCTTGGGTTCGACGAGCTTCAGGTTCGAATTTTTCGATGAGGTTCGGCATAGGTTTGTCTATATACATTTTTCAAATATATATATATATATATATATATATATATATA
>LPNX010944455.1:263530-333309 GCA_001517045.1 Pseudotsuga menziesii
TCTCATAAACACTTGGACGTAATTAAATTCTATACATAAATTGCATTATGAAACAACAGATTGCAAAACATTTTATCCCATAAACACTTGCAAAGTTGCACAAGATCAAACTCGAAACATAAATTGCATTATAAAACTGCAGATTGCAAAATGAAGTATAAATAGTCTTCATGTTTCAAAATTTAAGGAAATCCATAATGTCAAATAGTTATCAGCCTTGAACTTGTTTCACGAAAACTTAAAATATGATCAAACTTATATTCTTGTGGCCTACTAGTAATATCATAAAGCTTTAAATCATCAAGAGCACACGAGGTGGTAAAGGCACTAGAATTCTGATCCTCATAGTCATCAATATATGGAACTCCATCATCATGAGGTTCATCTGCATCATCACTGTCACCATCCATGCCAAAATCTTCTTCTACACTAGGAATAGGTTCAAACCATGGGCGATAGGAGCTAGAAGAAATTTTGGCCAAAGTTCAAACTGCTTAAGGCCAAATGTAAATTGTTGCACACATAAAGCAAGTCTTCCAACCTTGAAGATATTAACCTATTTCTTTTCTTGGTTTGGATGTGATTAAAGCTACTCCAGTTTCTTTCACAGGGAGAGGCACTTGATCCTTGACTCAAAACACGAATTGCAAAATGTTGCAATTCAGGTGTCTTTGCTACATAAAATTGCCACCATCTTCATGGAGGAATTTTGATCCTATCCTCTATGAAAGAAGCCTTTCCAAATATCCCCTCTTCCATCTTGTATGCCTGAAGTTGCCCTCTAAGCTTGCTAGCTTCCTCTCGATCTGGAACCAACCGCTCAATAGCATCATAAAGGCCACACATTACTTCAAAATCATTATGTCTTTGAATCCCAAACAACCTAGGGTCCAAATAACAAGCTGCTGCATGCAAAGGACTATGCAACATCTTCCACCTTTTATCTATCATCTCCTATATTTCCATGTACTCATTTTCCACATTGTTGAAGGATTTTGCAATTGATTCCTTACAACGATCCATGCCCTCATAAACAAAATCCATAGAAGGGGTGTCACTATCAACCATCCGAAGCATGTCAACAATTGGTTCAGATACTTTTAAAACCTTCATAGCACTTTCCCAAAAAGCATTGCCTAAGATGATTTGTTCCAACTCCTTTCCTTTGGGTTCTTTTGAAAGGTGAGAGCTTTCCCACTCATTGCTACAAATAACACCTCCCACACCACTCTTTTGAGAAAAATATAATATGTTGCAAATCAAGTATCACAAGGCCTTAACAGCTCTTTGGTGTTGAATTTTCAGCATTAGCATAAACTTTAAAAATTTGCAAATAAACATAAATAGATCAACAGTGCAGTAAAAACACATTCATCACATCAGCACACATGGACACAATATTTTTCATCGGGGAAACCTTCAAAGAACAAAAACCCCAAAAGCATTAATAGCTCATCTCGTAAATGAGATGGCTTAAGAAATTCTTCAAAAAGTTCCTCAAATCCAGATCTGGATTTTGACCACAGTCACTGTAAAATTCATTAGTAAAAATCAGACTGATAATTTTACCCACAATTTCCAGAATTACAAAAAGTTACCAATTTAGGGCTTTCTCAGAAAAACTGAGATTTTCTCTCTCCTACCTGAAAATATCAGACTGCTGAAAATTGCCCGAAAATATCAGACTGCTGAAAACTGCCCGAAAATATTAGACTGTCTGAAGACTGCCCAAAAATATCAGACTGCTGAAAATTGCCTGAAAATATCAGATTGTTGAAAACTACCCACAAAATGGAATGCTGAAGATAACTATGCAAAAATGCTGAAGATGGACTTTGCTGATAAAACCCTAGCTGAGGGTTTGAACATAAGATAATCTTTTCCACATGTGAGAGCAAAAGTGTGTGTAACAAATGAGAAGGCTTGATCTTCTTTTATAGCCTTTGTTCACCTGTAAGCGGACAAGATTAGGAAAAAATAAAAATAATTTTTTTTATATTTTTTTCCTAATTTCACTTTCACTTTTACCAAAAAGGTACTGTTATTTTTTCCTTAGATTTTTATAAGAAGTCTTCTATAAGAAAAATAATAATATTTTTATTCTTTTCCTAATTTCACTTTCACTTTTACCAAAAAGGTACTTTTATTTTTTTCTTTGACTTTTATAAGAAGTCCTTCTTTAATTTTGTTTTCCACTTGTGGTCCTTTTAGGTGGACAAGATTAGGAAAGATAAAAATAATAATATTTCTATTCTTTTCCTAATTTCACTTTCACTTTTACCAAAAAGGTACTTTTATTTTTTTTCTTTGATTTTTGACTTTGGCCTTTTACCAAGTGCCCCTGTGGTCATTACCCGTGGTACTTTTTTTTATTTCAAAAGTACATCATCATAAACCAAGAGAGTTATTAATGCTTTTATCTCACACACTGTGTGACACCTAGATCTGGTACTAGGGTAACTTAACCAAGTTTAGCTAATCCTTGGAGAAGCACACCAAGCCCATAGATCAAGGGCAAAGTGCCACACACATGCCCAAACCCAGTCTAGGGCTTACAGTGTCTTCATTCTCCCAGAGAATGGCTACTCAGAACTATGCTGAGTCTACCAGTCCTAGACTGGTCTACATCGTGGTCCCGGACCAGATGTCTACTCAACACAAGGTTGAGTCTACCCAGGGTAGATCTGGGTTTATATCATGGTCCTAGACCAGATATCTACCATTCAACATAATGGTCGCTCAACACTGGGTTGAGTCTTCACCGTGGTCCCGGACCAGGTGGTCCCATTCTCCGAAGAGAAGGGCTCTCGATGCTGCTCAGAAAATCAACACTCCCTCTTAGCGAGAGAGGCATTCTCTGCCATACCAAGCTTGTCACGAAAATACATGAACTTTGATGTTGTCAGAGGCTTGGTCAAGATATCTGCAATCTGTTCATCTGTACGAATCACTGCAACTTTAGAGCACCTCACTGCATTAGGTCTCTGATGAAATGATACCTCATTTCAATGTGTTTCGATCTATCATGAAACACTGGATTCCCTGAAAGCTTTATGCTACTCTGATTATCGCAATGGATGATCATTGAGTTAAGCTTTCCCTCGAACAGATCAGATAACAACTTTTTGAGCCAAACTGCTTCCTTGCAGGCATCGTTGCAGCAATATACTCTGCCCCAGCTGTACTCTGAGCTATGGAACCCTGCTTCCTGCTGGACCAAGAGATCATTGCTGATTCCATACTAAAGCAATAACTAGAGGTACTTTTTCGGTTGACTGCACTGCCAACCCAATCTGAATCTGAATATCCAGATAACAATACTCCACTGCTGGAAGTATACCTGAGCCCATAAGTGATAGTCCCTCGCACATATATGAGTACATGTTTGGCAGCTACCAAGTGTATGTGCTTTGGATCTGACATGAACTGACTCAGTGCATTCACTGTGTAGCAGATGTCTAGTCTCGTATGCACGAGATACATTAGGGAACCGATGAGCTGTCTGTATAGAGTAGAGTCCACATTCTTGAACTATAGGCTGAGTCCCGCAACTTTGTCAAGTTGGTAGTCATTGATACGCTCATGGACTTGTAGTCCTGCATCCCAAATCTCTGCAAGATATCCACTGCATACTTTCCTTGTGTCAGGAAGATCTCACCTGGCTTTTGCCAGACTTCTAAGCCAAGGAAGTAATGCATCAATCCGAGATCTTTCATCTCGAATTCAGAGGTAAGCTCCCTCTTACATTGGTTTATCAATTGTTCATCACCTGTAAGAAACAAGTCATTTACATATAGAACAAGTATCAAGATATGATTATGAACAACTTTAAAGTACAAGTTAGAATCAGCTGTACTTTTGGAGAACCCCAAGCTATGGAGAAATCCATCCATCCTGGCATACCAGACTCTCGGAGCCTGTTTTAGTCTATACAAGGCTTTCTTCAGTTTACATACATGGGTCTTCTTCCCATGAGTAACAAAGCCTTCAGGTTGTTCTATATAAACCTCTTCCTTAATCTTACCATTGAGAAAGGCTGTCTTTACATCCATTTGATGTAACTTCCACCCGAATACTGCAGCAAGTGAGATGATGGTTCTGATGGTAGTGTACCTGGCAACAGGTGCAAATGTCTTGTCATAGTCAATGCCTTCTTTCTGAGTGAAGCTACAAGCTACGAATCTGGCTTTATACTTCTCCACACTACCATCTACATCATGCTTGATCTTGTAAAGCCACCTGGAAGTCACTACTGACTTTTTTGTAGGTCTGGGAACAACTTTCCAAACATCATTCTTCATGATTGACTTATACTCTTCAATCATGGCATCAACCCATACCTGTTTACTTGCTGCTTCTTCATACGATGAAGGTTCTAAACTGATAAGCTGACCCATAAGATCGGAGTACTTCTGTGGTCTTATGCTTTCTCTGAAAGTCCCTGGAGGAGCTTTATGCTTCTCGGCTTCTTGTACCATTTCTCGGTACCAAGCAGGTCTCCTTTTGGAAGGAGGAACTTCAAGTAGTTCTTCTAGTGGACTTTCAATGTTCTTAGGAACATCTGGAGTTTGATCATCAAACTCTTCCTCCCTCTGAATTTCTGAATCTGGAAACTCAAGTGGAGCAACTGCATCTTCCGGTGAAAGCTCTAGTGTTTTACGAAACACCGCTTCCTCATGGAAGATCACATCTCTGCTGA
Source organism: Pseudotsuga menziesii (assembly GCA_001517045.1). Classification (NCBI taxonomy): domain Eukaryota; kingdom Viridiplantae; phylum Streptophyta; class Pinopsida; order Pinales; family Pinaceae; genus Pseudotsuga; species Pseudotsuga menziesii. Next base: position 268,230 of record LPNX010944455.1, read on the forward strand.
CCTCAATGTACCTTTGTCCAGGTATATCTTGATAAGCCTTCGAGCAATCATTGTACCCAACAAATAAGCCTTTCTTACCAGAAGGCTCTAGCTTGGCCCTCTTTTCTTTTGGCACATGAACATACATAGGAGTGCCAAATATCCTCATGTGATCAACTGCAGGTTTCTTCTTGGTGAAGACTTCTTCTGGAGTCTTCTCACCCAAGATAGCATGAGGGCTTCTGTTCTGGATGTACACTGCAGTTCCGGTAGCTTCGGCCCATAAAGACAAAGGAAGATCTAGATCAACGATCATGGCTTTAGCAGCCTCACAGATCGTTCTATTCTTCCTTTCTGCAACCTCATTCTGCTGGGGGTTGTAAGGCACTGTCAGCTCTTTCTTGATTCCTGCTTTTCGACAAAAATCATCAAACTCATTAGATTCATACTCACCTCCGTTATCTGATCTCAAGATACGGATGTGCCTGCCAGTCTGATTTTCAATTAGTGTCTTGAACTCTTTGAACTTGTCAAAGGTTTCACTCTTGGCCTTGAGGAAGTAAATCCAAGACTTTCGAGAGTAGTCATCAATAAACAAGACATAATATAAACACCCACTCAAGGAGGGTGAAGACATGGGCCCACAAATGTCAGAATGAATCAAATCCAAAATGCCTTTAGATCTACTCTTGCTTCTGGGAAAGGATTTCTTAATGTTCTTACCTAGAGCACATCCTTTGCAAATTCCTTCATGCTTTGGAGAAACTTTTGGCATACCTGTGACCATCTTCTGCAATCTTGGGAGAGCTGTGTAGTGAAGGTGTCCCAACCTTCTATGCCAAAGTTCACAAGGATCAACTGTGTGATGTACCAAAGCATGAGTGGAAACTTTGGAGGCCTTGTAGAGGTCTCCCTCTCGAACCCCAATCTGAACTGCTGAGTCTAGATCTGTGTCTTTTGCCCATAAAAAGACCTTTTTGTCCATAAAGAGGACTCTGTGGCCCTTGTCTTCTAAAACCAGCAACAGATAAAAGATTCTTTTTTAACCCAAGAACATAAAGAATATCATCAATATGAAGAACCGTACTTGAGTCAAGTTGAAGTGAAGTTGAGCCAACTCCTTCAATCTTGTAAGTGGAGTCATCTCCAAGTTCTACTTAAGTGGTGAACTTCTTCTTTCTGTAACTGGTAAGGGTACCACGGTTACCTGTCATGTGCCTGGAGGCACCACTGTCCACCAACCAAGAAGTGGAGCAAGCTGAGAAAGAACCATTTAGAACAGAAATCAAATAGTACTCTCTTCTAGGCTCATCAGTTTTATTAGCCTTGGTTTTCTTCTTCTTCTTCTTCCTTTGCTTATGTAGTACATGCTTGAAAGCTTCTCTTGGGTTTCTTCTTGTTCTGCATGCAGTCTCTAGCATAATGTCCAAACTTGTGATAAGTATAACATTCAATCTTGGACATGTCAGAAAACTTACCCTAAGGTTTCTTACCTTTCTTCTGCTGAGGGAAAGGCTTCTTGAACTTCTTGGTCTTTGCTGCAAGTGCAAGGTTATCTTGCTTGATTACCTTATCAGTGTTCCTTGCTTCTTCTTGTATGCAATCATGCCAAAGCCTTTCAAAGGTTGGCAGATTTTCTCGTCCACAGATGGATGCCATGAAGGTTTCCCAAGAGCTTTGGAGACCATCAACCACTGTTTGTACAAGATCATCATCATCAATAGTAACACCAATAGCAAGGAGTTGATCTCTTACCTATTTGATCTTGGTGAAGAAGGAACCAACACTTTCATCTTTGTTCCGCTTCAAAGTTCGTAGCCTCTTCTTCAAGACTCTCTTTTGACTGGGAGCCTTCTTTTCATAGAGGTTTACCAATGTATCATAGCATTCTTTAGCAGTCTTCAAGGATGTGATGTTAGGCATCAATTCTTCTTTGATAGAATCATAAATAACTCTTCTAGACTTACCTTGCTTCCTCTTGTAGGCAAGCCTACCAACATTTGTACTTGGTTCTTCTGTGACATTAAGAACAATGTCATCCAAGTAATTCTCATCAAGAATGGCTATCAACCTGGCGTTCCAGGAATTGAAGTTTGCTGAACCAAAGAGCTTCTCTTTCGGTTTGAAACCAACGGTAGCCATCTCTGTCACTTATCCAAATGTTAGATCTGCAAATTTTATTCCAAGATCTAGTGAGAAACAACAACAGTATCCCTTTACTGTGTTTTCACATGCTAAGCTCTAATACCATGTTGAATTTTCAGCATTAGCATAAACTTTAAAAATTTGCAGATAAACATAAATAGATCAGCAGTGCAATAAAAACACATTCATCACATCAGCACACATGGACACAATATTTTTCACTGGGGAAACCTTCAAAGGACAAAACCCCCAAAAGCATTAATAGCTCATCTCGTAAATGAGATGGCTTAAGAAATTCATCAAAAAGTTCCTCAAATCCAGATCTCGATTTTAACCACAGTAACTGTAAAATTCATCAGTAAAAATGAGACCGATAATTTTACCCACAATTTCCAGAATTACAGAAAATTACCAATTTAGGGCTTTCTCAGAAAAACTGAGTTTTTCTCTCTCCTGTTCGAAAATATCAGACTGCTGAAAACTGCCCCGAAAATATCAGACTGTTGAAAACTGCCTGAAAATATCAGACTATCTGAAAACTGCCCAAAAATATCAGACTGCTGAAAACTTCCCAAAAATATTAGCCTGCTGAAAACTGCCCGAAAATATCAGACGTCTGAAAACTGTCCAAAAATATCAGACTGCTGAAAACTACCCAAAAAATGGAATGCTGAAGACAGCTGTGCAAAAATGCTGAAGATGGACTTTGCTGATAAAACCCTAGCTGAGGGTTCTAACATAAGATAGTCTTCTTCACATGTGAGAGCAAAAGTGTGTGTAACAAATGAGAAGGCTTGATCTTCTTTTATAGCCTTTGTTCACCTGTAAGTGGACAAGATTAGGAAAAAATAATAATAATAATATTTTTATCCTTTTCCTAATTTCACTTTCACTTTTCCAAAAATGTACTTTTATTTTTTCCTTTGACTTTTATAAGAAGTCTTTTTTAATAAAAAATAATAATATTTTTATTCTTTTCCTAATTTCACTTTCACTTTTACCAAAAAGGTACTTTTATTTTTTCCTTTGACTTTTATAAGAAGTCCTTTAATTTTGTTTTCCACTTGTGGTCCTTTTAGGTGGACAAGATTAGGAAAGATAAAAATAATAATATTTTTATTCTTTTCCAAATTTCACTTTCACTTTTACCAAAAAGGTACTTTTATTTATTTTTCTTTGACTTTTGACTTTGACCTTTTACCAAGTGCCCCTGTGGTACTTTTTTTTATTTCAAAAGTGCATCATCATACACCAAGAGAGTTATTAATGCTTTTATCTCAGACATTGTGTGACACCTAGATCTGGTATTAAGGTAACTTAACCAAGGCTAGCTAATCCTTGGAGAAGCACACCAAGCCCATAGATCAAGCGTCAAAGTGCCACACACATGCCCAAACCCAGTCTAGGGCTTACAGTGTCTTCATTCTCCCAGAGAATGGCTACTCAGAACTAAGCTGAGTCTACCAGTCCCAGACTGGTCTACATCGTGGTCCCGGACCAAATGTCTACTCAACACAAGGTTGAGTCTACCCAGGGCAGATCTGGGTTTATATCATGGTCCCAGACCAGATATCTACCATTCAACATAATGGTCACTCAACACTGGGTTGAGTCTTCATTGTGGTCCTGGACCAGGTGGTCCCATTCTCCGAAGAGAAGGGCTCTCGATGCTGCTCAGAAAATCAACATTTGGATGCTTGCCTCCTATACAGACTCAGTGTGAGGTGATGGTTACAAATGAAGTGGGAAATTTGTTTCCCCTTTCGAACTGCGTCATTAATCGATGGAAACTTTGATAAATCATGCAATAGCAAGTCTAGGCAATGAGTAGTGCAAGGGGTCCAATAAATAGTTTTGCATTTATCCATTATCATTTTCCCTGCTCCCACACAATTTGAGGCACTGTCTGTGATGACTTGAACCACATTTTTTTCCCCAACTTCAAGAATGGTTTCATGTAAAATCTTGATTATTCTTCTTGTGTCCTGAAGCATCAATCACCTTAAAAAATATTACCCCTTTAGGGTTGCAAACCAACACATTAATCAATGGCCTATTATTGATATTTGACCAACCATCTGATAAAATTGTGCAGCCTGTTTCTTTCCAGGACACCTTGATCTTTAACAACTTGTTTGTTACCATTTCTTTTGACCTCTTGAGAAGAGTGGTCCTTATCGCCTCAAAACTAGGAGGTACATATCCTTTTCCAAATTCTGCAATCTTAGCACATGCATTAATAAAATAAGGACTTCTAGCCACATTAAATGGGATACTAGATTCATAAAAATGATCAGCCAAAGCATCGTTAACTTCCTGCTTCTGGACAGGTTTCCAAAGAGGCTTTAATGTTCTGCTCTCTCTCAATCTTGTTAGCTGAACCTGTGATGAACTTCCATCTCCAAGTGTGCTTGAAGAAAATGGTGACGAGGGGCTGTAATTCATTCCCAACTCCGTCTGAATGCGCTGTCTTTTATTCTCATTTGTATGCTGGGTTTTTTTAATCATGTCATAGTCTTTTTGGAGTGTTTCCTCGAGTTCTTCAGACACCCTTGGACATCCCTCAACACCACCTCCTCTGCCAACACTAATTGACAATAAGTCATTCATCACTCTTGTCAAAGACCCAACAAACTCATAATTGCATAATTTGCATTTTAGATGCCTCCCAACAAACCCATCGAGTTTGTCTACATATTTCCATCCTTTTGCTATGGATCTTCGAGGTGCCATGGCAAAGATTTCTGCAATATTTATTTCATAAATAATGTTCTAGTTCAGAGTTCAGAATTGCAATGACAAATTACAATCATAAATTAAACATCAAGTTCATTTTTTAAATTTATCATTCTGTCATTCTGTGGGAAAATTAAAAATAAAAACAAACAAACTGTTGTTTGCAAATTGCAATTTGTAATGTAATAAAAATTAAAAAATAAAATAAAATTAGAACTTACTGTAAATTTGTAACACAAAATTAAAAAAAATAAAAAATAAAACAAAGAAAACCCCATTCTTGGCCCGTACGCTGTTGCAGTCTTGCAGATGGCGTGGCCTATAGGCTGTAAATCTCTAGAGTCTATCTCGTGGGCTGTGACGTTGTAGCTCCAGCCTCTAGCATCTAACGGTTTGCAGTCGCGGCTCTGGATGAATATCACTTATTAGCAACGACTTGGGTCTCGGGATGAATATCAGTAGTGGGTCGCGATTAGTCACACTCATCGTCACGTTAGAGCATGCATCAACTTGCAGTTGGGGTCGTGGTCGTAGCTCGACAGTCGTGGCAACTCGCAGTTGCGGCTCGACAGGCAGCAACTTCTTGTCGCAAGGTGCGTGCAGGGAGCAACTCCAGTCTCCAGCAAGAAACTGTTCTTGTCGCAGGGTGCGTGCACGGTGCTGGGTGACTACAGGCTTCAACTCGGGAGTCGGGGTGAATACGCTTGTAGTTGTAACTTGCCACCAAAGAGATGCGAAATGGGTGAATATGCTTGAAGTGGTGAATACCCTAATCGCCAAAGAGATGTGAAATCCTTAGAAACATGAAACACGTGCCCAAAACCCGTGCCAAGAGGTGAAACGTCCGTCGATGGTGGTGCGAACCCGTGCCTTGAGGTTCCGATTTAAGAGGATTAAGCAGGCTTATTCATGTCTTCGGGGACTTCAACCTTGGGGGTGCTTGACATGCGACTGCCATCACTGCCAGATGACAATCCCATTGACTCGATTTATAGTGTATACTATTAATGTCGTGATTATAAATATGCGTGTGTCTATGTGTGTGTTTGGAGCTGATTAAGCTCAGGGTTAAAGCTTAATTCTCTGCTTATTAGGCATTGTTTCTGCATATGAATTTTCGATCCTGGTGGTTCACCCATTTCGGATTTCACTAATATTTCAAGTGGTTGGTTCATAGTGGTCCAAGGGATAATTTGTCTTGCATGTTACTCATGACCCTACATCAAGAGTGGAACTTGTGGCCTTGTGGATACAATTCGTTGTTGTTGGAAATAGATCATAGGATTAAAGTAACACTGATAGGTAAAACAATACAAAGCTTTCATAAAGACAATGCTTTATATTTTTAAGTAGGACTTAGAGAGGAATTTATATTTGTTATTGTTGTTTATGGTGTGGAAAGTTCAGGTGGCTTCTTGGGAGGGCCTATAGAACAACGATCATCAAAAGTTTTTTGTTGATATAAATAAGACGTTACAAGTTTAAAAAAATTACAACCCAAGAGTATAGAAAAATAAGGGGGTCTATAGGCACAACCCACAACATCTGATGGTAGTTTAAACTTTAGACACCACAAAAGCAAGCTTTACCATTCTGAGGTGGACAAAATGTAGTGTCTCTAATCTTAGGTCATTTAAGCTTCTTAAACATCAAGGATGTTTGGCAAGAACAACCATTGGGGTTGAGCCTTTGAGGTGCACCATCTTGATTGGTCATTTAGAATGCTTGTAATTATAGAAGAAAGAGATCAAGAAAGAAAGATTATCCTAATATCCACAAATGGATAAGTCAGGTCAATGGGAGTTGAAAGCAAATCAAATGACAATGGCATTTCCGGAGTGCCTTTACATAGATATTGAATAATATATGTGATGGTGACTTTGGGGTGGGGGGAGGCATTGAAATTTGTCATGTCCCCAATTAAATAATTTCCAAATAAGACTACTTGCAAATAATGTTTCACCAACCTACTAGTTCCCTAGGTTGAGATGGAGACATAAATTTTGTAATAAGGGGCTATGGGACCCAAAAGGACTTTAGTTTACCATATTCACATTTAAATGGGTCACATAAATGATAAATGTTAAGAAAATAAGGTGGAATGGGTTCATGAAGACACTTTGAAGCTTGTGGAGCCTTTGGATGACTAGATTCCCCACACACTTGGCATGATCTTCATCCAAATTCGAACACATGGGTAATGTAACGTTATTGGAGGGTGATGTGGTGTCAAATATCATATAATGAGCCAAGTAATTCGAATTGGTAAATGAGAGTAACTCCCATGGAAGAGGAGGAGACTAGAAGACATTGTGTGCCACTTGGAAGGAGATTCCATGCACTCTATGACAACAAATGATGAAAGATTCTATGACAAGTATGACAAATTCAGACCTGATTGCAGAGATATGACAAATTTGACATGACAGGGCTAAAAATAGCCACCAAGAGGTTGAATTTGGGAGTTAGAGGCAGCCATTCGAATTGGGGAAAGAATTGGAGCATGAAGAGGAAGACATGTGTCATGAGAGTTACTAAACCACTAAGATAAGTTGGAGGAAGCCCATGGAGGGAAATTTGACCTTAGGAGGCCTCATGAAGTTAATAAAAGGATGTCATGAGGAAGGAGAATAGATTTTGATCATTTGTTAATTGGCCTTTGGCATTTTGGAGAGAGTTTGCTTGTCCATTGCACGGTGAGTGTTCACTCTCCCTGCTTGCGAACCAATTTCGAGGGATTTGGATTTCTTTCCAAGTTGGATGATGGAGAGGCCATTCAGACCTCTCATTGGAGCTTAATGAAGGAGTTTTAGTTGCAGATTGAAGGTCCATACAATTGAATTCTCATTTATCTCCCTATTCTCTCATTCCTTCTTCCCCATTCCCCCCACACTCTCATGTTGATGGCACACTTGTTGGAGTGGTGCTTGCACTTTGCTGAGGATATTTGGTGCCCAAGCTTGGGTATATGATGTATGGATCTGTACTCTTTTGTCCATATGCTTTGTAAGTCGAAATATCATAAATACATGTATGAAAGGCTCTTTCATTCCCATGCTCTTGAATGACTAGTTTTCATGTATTTGGATTCCATTTCGGAATGAGTTGCATAACATAAATGTATGAGGACATTTCTATGAGTTTGATGATGATGGGGAAGCAATATATGATGCATGGCTTTGTACTCTTATGTCCATATGCTCTGTAAGTCGAAATATCATAAATCTATGTGTGAAAGACTTGCATTCCCATGAGTTCGAATGACTAATTTTCATGTGATTGGCTTCCAAATCGAAGGAGTTATATATCTGATATGTATTAAAAAATTCATATGATGTTAAATGCTGTTGAGGAAGAATTTTATATTCTGTAGATGGTCTCCATTCATCATGTCATGTTCTGAACTATTTCATGTACTTTTTATGAGTTAAAATGGAGCTAGCAATGCCATATCCCTCTAAGCAATTTTAGTGAAAGTTATCATATGAATGTTGTACTTTATAACCAGCTTGAAGAACTAATACCCATGATTAATTACAGCCCCTGATGTCTGATATTCATCCCCATACTCTGTTCTCAAAGTTGAGAGGGTTGTGCTGCATTTGGAGAGCCAAAAGTGTCATCTACCCTTGGGGGTTTTAACATTGGTTCCCTAGTGTTTTTGCGCTTCTTTCCCTATGGCCAAAACCAAGTTGCAGAATCAATTGGAAAGTGTATGAGCATTAATATTATGCATTAGGATGTCCGAATACCCCTATAGCTCTTCCATACAGGATTTGAAGTCATTTGGGTGCATTTGGGTCAACTTGGGTTTCACTAGTCTAAAGCTAGAAATTGGCCAAAGTTGTGCAAACTTGAGTAACATGTAAAAATGAATTTCTGATTAGACCATTGAGTATCAGAGGTTTGTTGGTATGTGTTAAATCCCATAGTATCCCTCCATAATAATTTTGGATTTGGTGATGTTTGGAACCAAACCAAGAAGGACTAGTCGACCACATTTTCCTAGTAAATTTGCATTGTTTCTCCTTAACCCCAAACAAGGTTGCAGAGGTCTAAAGTCAGATACAAAGTGTCCATAAACCACCTTGGTATTTTTTAATACTCACCATACCATTTCCTTTCAAATTTGGGACCGTTTGGTGAAAGTTGGAACCTTCTGGAGTCATGACTAGTTAAGCTTGAATTTGCCCAATTTGTACTTTTCTCCAAAATCCCAAGTAGGGACTTTACAAAATTAAACTATATAAGACTCCAAGTTAAATTATTGCAAACTACAGTAAATAAGTAGAATGGTAGATGATGTTATGCATTTGGGAAATTTTTCTTTGGTCATTGATTTGCTTCCTCTATGAATGTTGGTTCCATTGTGCTTTAATATAAAAGAACCTCCAAGAATAAGGAGGTTCCCATATTCATCCATTCTTGTTGATTATGACTTACCTAAAACTACATGATATATATATCAAACAACGAGTTCAAAAAATTTAATACACACACAAAGTTTATTCCACATACTAATATCTAATACTGGTTAGTTTAAGTAGAAAAATGGACAAACATATCTTTGATTCTTCTAAGATCGTTGCCAAAACGTCTTTAGAGATTCAGGTTCTTGGAGCGGCCTTCTCTTATGTTGCATAGTTTTTTCTTCCATGAAAACCAAGGGTTGTTTGAAAACGTGATCCACTAAAATTTCTGAACATCTATTCCCCTTGAATTCTTCTTCTTCTTGTTTTGCATTTTGTAGACTCTTGCTTTATATAATGTAGCAAATGTTCTCCAAGGTAATTGCTATTTCTTGAAAAATGACCTGATATTGGGTATTTCTCTCATCTTGGTCCCTGTGGTGCTATCTGCACTTCAAAGTCCAAACAAACATTGAGGACATTGATGGCTGAGAGACCATGTTTGATGAGCTTACTCCCTGGCCTTGCTACGACATAAAATTATTATACTGGCCTTGAGTATTAAACAAATTGTCTTGTTGTTTAGAGCCTGCCATTGATGAAGCTCTAGTGCAGAGTCTGATATGACCACATTACCACCAATTTAAGAATTCTCACAGAAGAAAGCAGAAGGGAACAATAACGTAAGTAGGAGAGGAGATTGTTGAAACTATAGAGATGCTATACACCAATTTGTTTTCTGCTTTGTTGTAAACACCACATACTACGAGAATGTGGATGTGATACATGATGTTTAGAGTAGGCGAGCTTGAAGCCTTTTAATAATATCTTTATATCTGGTTGTAGGGCATTCACCCAAGAGACATGGACTTGCTGGTTGGCAACTTTTTCATTCCTAAACGGTCTACTATTGCTTTGAGGAGAGAAAAGGTGTACAATGCTGGGTGAAATTTGTTGCAATAATGATGCTAATTTTATCGAGAGAGAACATTTTCACTTTATATATGACCCAAGTATATTGTTCATTGATTTTAAAACAGCATAGGGTTAGTCAACTATTTACATCTAATTTTGTGGTTATTACATGGTGTAGGTGTTGATAAGAATGGAAAACGTCAGAGCTCTCCTTTTCAAGAATTACTGTTATCTTTTTGACATACACCCACGGTTGGATAATTACCATGCCTTTTGTTCTTGAAGTTTTAAAATGTAATATTTAAATTTTTGTTCCAATATAATTTTGCCTAGCAGTCATTAAACTAATACTAATAAGTTTGCTTGTTCAGTATTTTATTCTAAGACAGAATTGTAGTAGCAACATTGTGATGGTGGTTGTTTTAGTAAAATTGAAATGGCTATTGGATATGAAATTTAAATGTTTTTTTCATTGAGAATTTTAATGCATTTGTCTTTTAAATTATCTAACTGTAGGTTTTAGGGCAAATGAGATAAATGTAATAATGAAATGGTACTTGCTTGCAGGAAAGGGTTACATAAATCACAACTTCTTTCACCAAAAATATGTGTCTCACGCCAAGAGGCTTTGCAAAAGTTAGTGATGATCTCTCTCTTTTTTCATCATGAACTATTTAAATTCATTCGTTATGTTTTTATATGCTAGAACACTTATTGTTAAACCACTTTCTTTATAAAAGACTTAACTTTTTTATTTGTTTCTGCTCTCATGCACATATTTGGCTTATTAGTTTTTCTTTTCTGAAGAATTAAATTTACTGAATTCTGTATTCCCTGGAATCCTGGATGGGGGGGCTGTATTAACCTCTGTAAAATTTCACTCATTCTTTAACTCTGATTTCTAATTTCACTGATATATTGTTTAATACATAAACTCATCCAACATATAACAGCTGCAAATGAATTCTTTCCTGATAAACAACTCAGATTTAGAAACACAAGAAGATCTTTACCACACTACTGAGAGCAGAAATAGATATCAGTCACACATTTAAAAAATTTAGACTCAGAATTTTTGGCCAACTAGCCCAGGAAAATTCCCTAGGGGGAAAACCTGTGAGAGAGAGAAGTTTATATTATTTCTTCTCGAAATGGTATAGCAGTAAGAAATTCAGAGTTACAAACACAACTTATCTCAACCAGATGACAAATTTCCAGCCTCAAAAACAGTGCCACGACAGACTTGAATTGTGTGCATAAACTGTCTTGATTTGTGTGCTTGAAACCAAATTCTGTACAGACTGACTGAAAAGTACAGTCACCTCCTTGAATTTTGTGCTGACTGTATGGTCTGGTTACCTTGGTTTTCGTGCCTGCGAAATCAGCTAATTCACTTCCTTGAACTTTGTGCCTGCTATGCCTCAGCTCAGTCTGTACAGAATCACTTTATACGGACAGCCTGGTGTACGGACTGAATTAATGGACTGAAACAGTCCCACAAAAATTGTGCCTGCTGCTTGGAAAAATGTGCCAGAGTTCCCTGCTCTAAGTGTACTCTCCTAGATTTTCATGCCACTTACTGCTGTAGTACGGTCCTAGAAACTTGTGCCAGTCTTAGCATCTTGGAATTCGTGCTATCTCAGCTTCTTAAAATTCATGCTATCTCTCCCTCATGAACTCGACTTATCAATCTCAGATGGTCGACCTCCTCTCCAACTCTCTTGGTGAGTGAAAAATGAAGAATGAAGTGCTTTTTTTATCATCTTTTCCTTGTCTTTTCATTTGATCTCTTGGGATAGTTGAACAGTCACTAGATCAAGGGCCCACATTGAATCTAGTGTTCTCACATCAATGGATGAGAAAAATCACTTTTCTCTCCATCAAAAAATTTCCTTTCAACTTATACTTAAATTTATTGAAAAGTCACTTTATGTCTCTAAAGTGAATTAATTACTCATGTCAATTAATCAATACAAGGGTCATGTCACTTTTCCCTTTTTAGCTATGTCACAAGGATCGCCAAACTTCAAGGTTGAAGTTCAAAATTCGGCAAACCCTAAAAAAAAATTGAAATTCGTTTAAATTCGTCGAACTTGATGTAGTCGCAACGCTGTGGCGCTTAAGCAAAGGGTGATTTTGTGATTCCACTACTGTTGGAGACAGGCCAGAGGCCACTCCATTCTCACTAGCAATGGACGCTTCCAGGGCCAAAGCGCTCGTTGTAGGCAACACATCCTTCGATGGATTGACAATGGTTGCCACACCATTCTCGTTGGTTGTGGCCACGCGAGGCCACTCCATTTTTGTTGGTTGCGGCCTTGCAGCGATTTCCTAGAATGGTCGACAAGGATCAATGGCGGTAGAGCTAGGCCACCACAAATTGCTATAGGCCACAACCAATCTTACGCTTGCTAACGGTGTATTGTAAAGTATGGTTTTAAATTTTTATGCCCAGTCGTTTATAAATATAGGGGTCTATTCATTGGAATCGTGTTTTATAATATAGGGGTAAATTTTTTATGCCCAACCGTTTATTCATTGGATTCATGTTTTGTAAACTATATTTTATACAGAGGTTTTAAATAAATTTTAAAATTTTAAAATTTAATTATAAATTTATATATTTATATTTATATATTTAAAAAATTTAAATATATTTATATATTTATATAAGCAAATCTAATGTCGAACCTCATCCCAAACCTCATAAAAAAAATTGAATTCAAACCAAATTCTAAAGTCATCGAACTCGAACACGAACCATGTGACATAGCTTTTTAGTGACTTAGGTGCAAAGTCACTAGGGGAACACTTCCTTGGTATAAAATTCAACACTCCCTCTTACCGAGGAAAGTGTTGTCCTTCATTGAGTCACTCCCAACTTATCCTTTAAGAAGATAAATTGCTTCTTCACCAAAGCCGGTATTTTGCTTATGTGCTTCTCACACAATATAAGAAATGCCCACCCTTTCTAAACTCCTCTCCAGAAAGGTAAAATCTGTTGATTTTGGCCTAAGCAACATCGAGAGCCATTCTCTTGGAGAATGGAGGCACTTGGTCAGTTAGCAAGAACTTGTACCAGTCCAGCACTGGGGGACTCAACCTAGAGCTGAGTGGCCATTCTTTGAATGGACACACCTGGTTAGTTACCAGGAACTTGAACCAGTCTAGTACTGGGGGACTCAACCTAGAGCTGAGGGGCCATTCTTTGAATGGAGGCACCTAGTTAGTTACTAGGAATTTGAACCAGTCTAGGATTGGGGGACTCAGCCTAGGGTTGAGGGCCATTCTCCGGGAGAATGGAGGCGCTTGGTTAGTTACCAAGTATTTGACATTGAGTCAATTGATGTAGCCTAGGGCTGAGGCACCTAGTCAGTTACCAGGTTATCACTATAATCCCTAGACCGAGTTCGGGCATATGAGGCACTCCTATCCTTGATCTATGGGCTGTGTGATCATCTCTAGGGATTAGTTACCCTTGGTTAAGACACCTAGTACTCGATCTTGGTAACGCAAGGAGTTCAAGTTAAAAGCATTAGTAATTCTCCCTATTTATGATGTACTTTGAGTGGACTTAAAGGACCATGAAGACCACTTGCCTTGACCACAGAACACTTGAAGGACATACTTTACCCTAAGTCTTGGTCCATGAGAAAGACCAAGAGGCTAAAGGCAACATACAAGAAGACTTATTGTACCACAAGAAGTCAAAGCAAAAATACAAGAAGGTCTTTAGTACCACTAAAAGTCAAAGTCAAAAGGGTAAACATGAAAAAGAATAAAACCCTATTATTATATTCCTATTTGTAAGGGACCACTTCAAGTACTTGAAAGGCTATAAATAAAGTTCACTTGCAAATCTTTTCTACACACACTTGATCTCCATCTTAGCTGCTCCATTAAAAGATTGAAGTTTTCGTTGGTTACTCAACATAGTGTTGTTGTTTCTTGTTTTTATGCCCTAGCATGGCAGCCTAGCTAGCTAGGGCATCATTCCATTTGCACTCACAAGCTAGGGTAGCTCCATTCAGATCTCAGGTAGCAGAGAAAGTTCACGGGTTGTCTATTCTCCTCACGGGTAGGCTAACCCTCATCACGGGCAGCTCCATCCTCCTCTCGGGCAGCAAGAAAAGTTCACGTGCAGCCTTCAAATAGACCTCCGAGGTCACGGGCAGCTACCACAAACCCCTCCTTCCCTCGAGTAGACCCTTACTCTTCTCTGGCAGCTGCTACAGGATTTGGGCATGCCCTTACTCTTCTCGGGCAGCTGTTACAGGCTTTGGGCAGACTCTTACTGTTCTCGGGAAGCTGCTACAGGGTTTGGGCAGACTCTAGACAGTTCTTTAACACACATGGGCAACCTTGTTTTTTGTTCGGGCAACACTCAAGGACTTCTGGCAGCATACAGGATGATCTGGGCAACCCTATTCTAATCTTGGGCAACTGGCAGTTTCGGGCAGACTGAGTCTGCTAATTTGGGCAATTGGGAAAAGTTTGGGCAACAAACAGAGTCTGCACTTTTCTGACAATTGAAGATTGTTTGGCAATCGGCCTTCTTTCTCCATGTGGCAAACCTGCTAGGGTTTGAGATCATTGGTCAAACTTACTAGGGTTTGAGATCGTTGGCATGCCCTTACTCTTCTCGGGCAGTTGTTACAGGCTTCGGGCAGACTCTTATTGTTCTTGGGAAGTTGCTACAGGGTTCGGGCAGACTCTAGACAGTTCTTTAACACACATGGGCAACCTTGTTTTTTTGTTCGGGCAACACTCATGGACTTCTGGTAGCATAAATGATGATCCAGGCAACCCTGTTTTGATGTTGGGCAGCTGGCAGTTTCGGGTAGACTAAGTCTGCTAATTCGGGCTATTGGGAAAATTTTGGGCAACAAACAGAGTCTGCACTTTTCTGACAATTGAAGATTGTTTGGCAATTGGCCTTCTTTCTCCATGTGGCAAACCTGCTAGGGTTTGAGGTCGTTGGTCAAACCTACTAGGATTTGACAATTTTTTAAAGAACATTCATCTCAGAATTTTGAGATTTTTTTACTGCTGCTACGAACTCAATCATCTCATTTAAGGGATGAATTACTAATGCTTTTGGTTTTTTTGTCCTTTAAAGGCTTCCCTGTGAAAAACACTGGTGTTTATTTGTGTTGATGCTTTATTATCTACTGCACTTGTCTTATTATTATCTATCTTACAATTTGCAAAATTAGAGAATATATGCACATGCTAAAATTCAAAAAAATCTAATGCCCCTTCATGTTAGACATCATTGCATGAAGGACATCTTAAGTTGCAACGCTCAACACTTCCTCTTTGCACGGAAAGTCCTTCTGGCATGTCCACCAGAATCACACTCTAGCCTTGCACTTGTTGAAAATTACCAAGGAAGTGTTTGTTCACCTTGTGATGCCTTGGGGTGCACAAGGACACTTTAAATGTGGTCCCTAGTACTTTATAAAGTGTGAATGACTTTATTTTTATAAAGTCATTTTTTAAAGTGAGTTTGAGTTATTAAAATTTAAAACGTGACTTTATGAGAATTAAAAAGATGGGTGAGTAAATAATGTCTCTTCTAATATTTCAATGTGAGTGAATATCATTTAATGAGAAAAATGAGATTTAATATGAGCCCTAGATCTCATATAGTTATGTTTTAATCTTGGCCATTGATCTTGAAGATGGTGGTTACTCAAACAAAAAGAGGGAAAATACATTGAGAAGTCATTCATTGTTACCCATGAGTTTTAGAGAGCAAGAGATAGAGGAAAAAGAGAGAAGTCGATTTCTTCCATGAGTGAGAGAGAAAACCCTACCACAAATTTCAAGGTTGAGGAAGAGCAAGAAGTTGGGCATGTCTTTCAAGGCAAGACCGTACAACAAGAGACCATATAGCAGGAGACCGTGCAACAACAATTCCTACAACATGCACATATTTCGAGGCAGGCCATATTGTACTACTTTGTACATTGGCACAAAAATCGAGGCATGTTGGCATGATTTTTGAGGTAAAAAGGACAACATTTAATGTTGTTGTAGACCATACAGTTGCACAGTTTTGAGGCAGAGAGCAGCAAGTACAGTTGCATGTGTGGGTTGTACTGGCACAAAAATTGAGGTGCTAGAAAAATCCAGACTATGATAGTTCCTACAAAAATTTATGAGGATGATTTTGGCAATTATTTCGAGAAGAAATACTGAGATAAGTACTGCTATAATTTTGTCTTAGTTTGCTTGAAAATAATAAAAATCTCTCTTTGAAACAGGTTTTCCCTTCGAGGTTTTATCTTGGACCATATTGGTCAAAAATACTAAGTCAAATTTCATGTGTGTGTTGGCTGTCGTAATTTTCCGAGTGTGAAAAAGTAGGCTACCATAAAATTTATGAGCTGTTTCATGTTGAATTTTTTTTTTTCGTGTGTTTCAAGCAAAAGCAAATTTTTTATATGTAATGTGTTTTTACATGCTGGGTTTTGGGCATTAAACTTCATGCAACAAAACTAAACTTGCAACCGGGTTGGGGTTCAAAAAAAATGTCATGGTATCAGAGATGAAGTGAAGGGCCGAAAAACGTAACCCAAAAGGAAATTTAAGATTTGGTGGATAAGGGAAAACATGGCTTTGTGAAGAAATAGGTTCTTGGACTGAGTTGAGATTATGGCTACTGGACTTAGGATAGAAGATAGGCTAGATGGGGCAGTTAATTTTAGCCCTTGGAAGACTAGAATAATATTGATACTGCAGGAGAATGAACTATGGGACATAGTGAATAGTATCGTTGCTAATCCAGTTATAGCTCCTACAGTTGCAGCTGATAAGGCCGCATTTGACAAGAAAGACATTAAAGCAAAAAGAATCATACTTGATGCCATAAAAGACCATGTGATCCCACATGTCAGAGGTAAAGACTATGCTCATCAGATGTGGACAACTTTAACAAACCTTTACCAAAGTTTGAATGAAAATCGGAAGATGGTGTTAAGGGAGAAGCTGAAGGGTTTTCGGATAAACAAGGAGGAGAACATGGCTTCCTACCTTACCAGGATTACATAGGTTCAAGATGAGCTTGGAATTGTAGGGGAGGTTGTACAGGGTGTTGAGTTGGTTCGTATGAGTTTGAATGGCGTGACCAAGCCATGGGTTGTATTTGGGGAGTCAGTGGTTGCTTGTTAACACATGCCTACATGGGATCGTCTTGGGGACGATTTCATACAGGAGGATGTTGAATTTTTAGCATTAGCATGAATACTTTTAAAAATTTGCAGACTAACATAAACAAATGACAAGTGTAGTAAACAACATCAATCACATCAACATATTGAACACAAGATTTTTCACTGGGGAAACCTTTAAAGGACAAAAACCCCAAAAGCATTAGTAATTCATCTCATAAATGAGATGGCTGAGATTTTCAAAGATCCACAAACCTTAACTGGGTTATACCACAATTACACAGAAGATCAATTTTTCCAAAAATGCCAAAAATGGCTTTTTACCACATTAGGGTTTTTTTGCCCTAGCTTTCTCTCTCCTTCCCAAAATAGCAGGTTGCCCGTACTGCTGCCCTGTTCTGTTGCTGCCCGCTGCCCTGTACTTGTCCATACTTGCCCGACTGCCCTGTTCCTTTGTCTGTTGCCCGGCTGCCTGCTGCTTGATGCCCTGCTGCCTGCTACTCGCGGCCTGTTTTGCTACCCGGGTCTGCAGCCCTTATGGGCATGCTAGCAGGCTGCCGAAGGGGTAGCCGTAGGCACAACCCTCATGGGTCTGCCTGCTAGGCTGCTCGAGGGTTGGCTGCAGGCCTGACCCACACGGGTCTGCCTGTTAAGGCCACCTGAGGGTTAGCCGCAGGCTAGACCCTTCACAGGTAGGCCTGTTAAGGCTGCCCGTGGGTGGATAAGAGGGCTATGCCCTCACTAAGGCAACTCGTGAACAAAGAGAGGGCATACCGAGAAGAGATGGAAGGCAACCCCTGAACAAAGAGAGGGCATCCCGAGAAGAGATGGGGCTGTCCGTACAAACTCAGATCTGCTCGGTGAGGGTGGATGGAGACTGCCTGAGAAAAGGTCAGTTGCTTGAAGATGACAAAGAGAGGTAGGGTAAAAACCCTAGCCCAAAAACTGATGGAGAACGTGCAACAGCTGAAAACCCTAGCTTAGGGTTTACCAAAAATAATTGTGAATGCCCTAGCTAGACTCATCCATGCTAGGGCATCATAGTAATTTTCCTTCTCTTCAATAACTTGCGAGATCTTTAGTTCGAGCAGCTGTACTTGTAAGAGCAAGTGTGTATGATAATGAAATGGATTGATCTTCTTTTATATCCTTTGAGTCACCTGTAAGTGGACCAAAATTAGAAAGATCAAAATAATATTATTTTATTCTTTTATAATTTTGACTTTTGCCTTTAGTGGTACTAAAGGTCTTTTTGCACTTTCAGTTTTACACCTTAGTGGTACTAAGGGTCTTTATGTATTTTTGACTTTTGCTTTAGCCTTCTTCAAGTGACGTTGTGGTCAACTCATGTGGTCAAGATGGTCTTTCATCACGACTCAAAGTACATCATCATAAACAGAGAGAATTACTAATGCTTTTATCTCATACTTTGTGTGACACCAAGATCAGGTACTAAGGTGTCTTAACCAAGGGTAGCTAAGCCTTGGAGAAGATTGCAAAGCCCACTGATCAAGGGTCAGAGTGTCACACATGCCTAGACCCGGTCTAGGGCTTATAGTGTCTTCCTGGTAACAGGCCAGGTGCCTCAGCCATAGACTGCATAATTTGACACTAGGTCAAATACTTGGTAACAGACCAAGCACCTCCATTCTCTTGGAGAATGGCCCTCAACCTCGAGCTGAGTCTCTGGTCCCGGACTAGGTGAATTCCTGGTAACTGACCAGGTGCCTCCATTCAAAAGAATGGCTACTCAGATCTAGGCTGAGTCTACTAGTACTACACTGGTTCCACAACGTGGTCCCGGACCAGATGTCACCATTTAATAGAATGATCACTCAACCTAAGGTTGAGTCCCCCCAGTGCAGGACTAGGTCCATATCGTGGTCCTGTACTAGATATCATCATTCAACAGAATGATCACTAAACTCTAGGTTGAGTCCACATCGTGGTCTCGGACTAGGTGTCCCTATTCTCCTAAGAGAATGGCTCTCGATGCTGCTCAGAAAAATCAACAGAGGAGACCCAGAGGGGGTATGTACAAGGGAGTACGTTTCAGAGCAAAGATGATGAGGAGAACGTGGCCTTAGTAGTGAAGGGTAAAAAGAAAAAGTCCAAGAAAGGTTCTAAGGGCGGGACCAAGCAACAAACAGGTGAGCAGGAGGACATGAGCAAAGTGGAATGCTTTGCTTGTCAGAAGGTTGGGCATTATGCTGGGCAATGTCCAAACAAGAAGAAGAAGAAACAACAGACGATAGTAGTAGTGGAGGTCGATGAGTATGCTGCTAGATTTGAGAGAGAGTTTTCTCTCTTTGCTGGTGGTTGTATAGAGAGAGTATCATCTATCACTAGCAGTGATATTGGGGACTAGACGGAGCATTCCATGATTGTTGGGCATTCATTGGGTGCGTCCACCACTCCTTCCACGTGGTATTTTGACAGTGGGGCATCGAGCCATATGACAGGTGTTCGAGACATGTTTACCAAGATGACTGAGACAGTAGTGAGAGTAGTTGGGCGTGGGATTGCCAGTTTTTAGAGGGAGTCCATGGAGCCCATGACATCGAGGGATGTCTTGTATGCCCCTGGGCTGAAGAAGAATCTTGTTTCAGTTTCCACTATTGAGGACAGGGGTTTTGGAGTATATGTCCTAGGTGGGAAAGTGCACGTCTTTCCCAAGGTAGCAGGGCCATCTGCTTCATATGCCATTGGAGTTAGACGCGGGAAACTGTACAAGCTTCTCTTCCAGCCTCATCATGCATTGGCGCACACTAGTAGCAACAGTGAGTTGTGAGAGCTATGGTATAGGAGGATGGCCCACCTTCATCATTTAACTTTGAGGATGCTGAGAGACATGACTATATGTTTACCAGATTTCAACATAGAGCAGAGTGGTGTATGCAGAGGGTGTGCTCTGGGAAAGTACACCAAGATTTCTTTTCCAACTAGTGATAGTAGATCAAAGGGAGTGCTTGATTTGATTCATTTAGACTTGTGAGGTCCCATGTCATCTGCCTCTTTCACAAGATTTGAGTACAACATCACATTCATTGATGATTATTCTAGGAAGAACTGGATTTACTTCCCAAGGAGCAAGAAGTTAGAAGACGTCTTGAAGAGGTTCCAAGAGTTCAAAGATCTTGTGGAGAACCAAACAGGGAGGAGGATCAGAGTACTCAGATCGAGCAATGGGGGTGAGTATACCTCCAAGGAGTTTGATGAGTTTTGCAGATAGGAGGGGATAAAGAAGCAACTAACAGTTCCTTACACTCCACATCAGAATGGAGTTGCTGAAAGGAAGAACCGAGCCATTGTAGGAGTAGCTAGAGCCATGCTACATGACCAGAGTCTTCCTTTCTTCCTATGGGATGAGGCCTATAGTACTGTTGTTTATGTCCAAAAGAAGAGTCTACACCGTGCATTGGGGTGTAAAACTCCTGAGGAGATGTTCATCGAGAAGAAGCTTGAGATAGGCCACTTGCGCATTTTTGGATGCCTTACATATTCTCGTGTCCCTTCTGAGAAGAGGACAAAGTTGGATGCTACTGTAGAGAAAGGCATCTTTGTTGGTTATGATGAAACTTCAAAGGCCTTCTGCATATACCTTTTTGCACAGAGGAAAGTTGTAGTGAGGAGGGAGGTGAGATTTGAGGAGGAGTGGGCCTTTAGAAAGTCTCGGGAGTCTGAGATGGAAAAGCAGCAGGTTACTATTCCAGAGGTGACAACATCTCAGAGTATGGGGTCACAGGTCTCAGGTTTGATTGGTCCATAGGTGTCAGGATCATTAGTTTCAAGGATAGAGTTTATAGGGACTTCTGGTACAGGGACAAGTTCTTGGATTACAGGTTCATAGGTTTCACCTTCACGTAATCTGAGATCACTTGGTTCAGGTTCAGGTTCATCGAGCACATGATCTCAAACCTTTGGGACTTCTTTAAGGAGACAATTGTCAGATGAGGATGTTGAGGAGGGCCTTCCATAGGAAGCTACTTCCAAGAAGAGAAAGTTGAGTTAGCTTAAGGAGCTTGTAAAGGAAGATGAGGAGTCTGTGGGGCTACCCAGGAGGGAGGTTAAGGAGAGCCTGGCACTAGAGAGATTTTCCAGTTATATGGCGGTGGTGACTAGCTTGCGTGAGTCCGAGCCTTCTACCTTTGAGGAGGCATCTGCACATCAGGTTTGGAGAGATGCCATGATGGAAGAGTACAATTCCACCATGATTTGCAGGAGATTGTTCAGAGATCGGAGGGGAAGTCAATTGTGACTTTTAGGTGGCTGTAGATGATAAAACATGCTGCGAACGGTAGCATTGAGAAGTACAGAGCTTGCTTTGTGGCTCGTGGGTTCTCACAGGTAGAGGGAGTTGACTATGAGGAGGCCTTTGCGCCAGTTGCGACTTCCAGGT
This sequence comes from Pseudotsuga menziesii, assembly GCA_001517045.1. NCBI lineage: Eukaryota > Viridiplantae > Streptophyta > Pinopsida > Pinales > Pinaceae > Pseudotsuga > Pseudotsuga menziesii. The sequence continues at coordinate 289,988 of LPNX010944455.1, forward strand.
GGCCGTACAAGATAAATCATGCTGCGGATGGCAGCATTGAGAAGCACAAAGCTCGCTTTGTGGCGCGTGGGTTCTCACAGGTAGAGGGAGTTGACTATGAGGAGACCTTTGCACTAGTTGCTTGATATTATTCTATCAGATCAATGATTTCTATAGTGGCAGAGATGGGTTGGAAGATCCACCAGATGGATTTGAAGACCGCATTTCTGAATGGTCTTTTACAAGAGGAGGTGTATTTGGAGCAACTGGAGGGCTTTGAGGTTCATGGGAGAAATTCTCATATATGCAGGATGAAAAAGGCCTTGTATGGGCTAAAGCAAGCTCCTCGAGCTTGGTACTCGAGGATAGACTCATACTTGCTGTCGATTGGGTTTCAGAAGAGTGAGGTTGATCCCAACCTGTACTTCATTATGGTTGGAGGTGATTCGCTCATTCGTTTGCTATATGTTGATGACTTGTTTATCATAGGGGAGGAGCACCTGATTGCAGCTTGAAAGAGAGATTTTTCTTTAGAGTTCGAGATGACTGTCCTTGGGCTGATGCATTATTATTTGGGTATGGAAGTATGGCAGGAGGATGTACATGTTTTCCTGGGGCAAGAAAAATATGCAATAGATGTTTTGAAGAGATTTTGGATAGAGGGTTGGAGATCGATGTCCACACCCATGATCACGAACAGAAGAAGCTTCATGCTTTTGAGGTAGAGTTGGTTAATTCTACCTTATACAAGCAGCTCATTGGTTCGTTGATGTATCTAGTTAACACCAGACCTGACATATGTTTTGTGGTGAACACTGTCGTCCAGTTCATGATGGAGCCCAGGAGAGTGGACTGGATAGTCGTAAAACACGTGCTGAGATATATTGCTAGGACAATAGATTATGGTCTGGATTACAAGAAGTTAGATGGACTAGGTTTTATTGGCTTCACAGATTCAAATTGGGTAGGCAGTGCATCGGACCAGAAGAGCACTTCCGGTTGTTGCTTTAGTTTGGGCTCAGCAGCAGTGTCATAGTTCAGTAGAAAGCAAAAGTCTGTTGCTTTGAGGTCTGCAAAGGTCGAGTATATGGCAGCCAGTCAGGCTAGTTGCGAGGCACTGTGGCTTCGCAAGTTGTTGGTTGACTGTTTGATTAGGAGTTGAGACCTAGAGTTATATATTGTGACAGTCAGAGTTGCATCAGGCTCTCTGAGAATCCAGTATTCCATGACAGGTCTAAACACATAGAGATCATATATCACTTCATCAAATATTATGTTCAGAGAGGATCTGTTGAATTGCAATACATATCTAGAGTTCTACTGAGGAGCAGGTGCTTGACATTCTCATGAAGTCTTTGTGAAGAGGGAAGCATATTCATTTTAGAGAGAAGTTGGGGGTGGTGAAGAACAACTTCCTCAGTAAGAGGGTGTGTTGAAAATTACCAGGGAAGTGCTTGTTCCCCTTGTGATGCCTTGGGGTGGACAAGGACACTTTAAATGTGGTCCCTAGTACTTTATAAAGTGTGAATGACTTTATTTTTATAAAGTCACTTTATAAAGTGAGTTTATAAAAATTTAAAATGTGACTTTATGAGAATTAAAAAGATGGTTGAGTAATTATTGTCTTATTTAATATTTAAATGTGAGTGAATATCATTTAATGAGAAAAATGAGATTTAACATGAGTCCTATATCTCATCTAGTTATGTTTTCATCTTGGCCATTGATCTTGAAGATGGTGGTTACTCAAACAAAAAGAGGGAAAAGACATTGAGAAGTCATTTATTGTTACCCATGAGTTTTAGAGAGCAAGAGAAAGAAGAAAAAGAGAGAAGTTGATTTAGCACAAATTCCAAGGTTGAGGAAGAGCAAGAAGCTGGGCATTTTTTCAAGGCAAGACCGTACAACAAGAGACCATATAGTGGGAGACTGTACAACAACAATTCGTACAACATGCACATATTTCAAGGCAGGCTGTATTGTATTACTTCGTACACGGGCATAAAAATCGAGGCATGTTGGCACGATTTTTGAGGTAAAAAGGACAACATTTAATGCTGTTGCAGACCGTACAGTATAACAGTTTTTGAGGCAGAGAGCAGCAAGTACTGTTGCACATGTGGTCTGTATTGGCACAAAAATCGAGGTGCTGGAAAAATCCAGACTGTGATAGTTCATACAAAAATTTATGAGAATGATTTTGGCACGTATTTCGAGAAGAAATAATGAGATAAGTACTGCTATAATTTTGTCTTAGTTTGCCTGAAAATAATAATATTCTCTCTCTGAAACAGGTTTTTCCTTCGGGGTTTTATCTTGAACCATATTGGTAAAAAATACCAAGTCAAATTTCATGTGTGTTGGCTGTCATAATTTTCGGAGCATGAAAAAGTAGACTACTATAAATTTTTTGAGTTGTTTCATGTTGAAAAAAAAATTCTGTGTTTCAGCAAAAGTAAATTTTTTGTATGTAATATATTTTTACATGCTGGGGTTTGGGCATTAAACTTCATGCAACAAAACTAAACTTGAAACCGGGCTGGGGTTACCAAAATTTTCAGCATTGTTTGTTGTAAAAGTTCCCTTTGTCTCTGAAATCTGTCCCTTTATAGATACTGCACTTTGCGCTAATGCTACATGTTGAGAAATCTCATCTCGTTCCTTCGTCAGTAACATGTCATACCTGCTGACCCTCATGCTAGTATTGGAAGAAGTAGCCTCTTGCTTACTCCCTTGAATCGAAGACTGAATACTTGGTACCACTTCAATCTTTGGAGCTTCTCGCTCTCCCCTCCGAATTGAGGACTGACTACTCGACGCCACATCAATTCCTTGAGCTTCTCGCTCTCCGTTTGTCTCAGAATCAAGACCCGTTATCCTCCTAGATCCTCTTGATCTAGGCTGTCCATGCACTACATACTCACTATCTCTTTGATGAGCTATCAACACTGGTCAACCAGATCCACTCCCACTGGAAAAATGAGTATGTGTTCACTCTTGAACAACACCGCATACCCTGCACCTTCCAAGGTTGGAATTGAGAGTCTGCTATCTTTCAGCCCTGGAACATAGAGCACTCCTGATACCTTTAGAAGCTCTCCAAACTCTAGCTGGAACAATACTCGTCCCAGTCCTCTAACTGCATGCGCATGCCCTCTCCATCCTATTCGAGTTGTGTTGGAACTGTCTCCATAGTGAGGAAGACATCTCACATCCCAGTCATGTGACTACAACACGTACTATCAATTATCCACTTTCCAGCATCCACATGTATACTACTTTCACAACTTGAAACAATTGTTACGAGAGAGCATTCTTTCTTGAACTTTGTAGCGTAACTCTTTCTTAGTTGTAGCTGCAACTTTTTCCTCCTTCTCCAGCTTGCCCCTTTTCTTATTTGGACATTGGCCAACATAATAGGAAAACTCATTGCATGCATAAAACCTGACTCTGCTTCGGTCCTTCTTTTGTTGGCCTCTCTGTTGCTTAGCCCCTCCCTTAGTACTCCTCCTTCTGTTGGTTGAAATATTTGTTGATCGAGCTTCTACAGACAGATTAGGCCCATAGAGAGAGAGTTTAGATCTTGCTTCTCATGTACATCATTCGATGCAAACGTCTAGTTCCCCAGCCTATCATTTAGGCAAAGTTCAAAGTACACCCTTTTGGTCTCGAGGTCATTTTTTTCTTGGTTTCCTTTGTACACAGAGTTGAGGCCTTTGGGGACTCGACCTTGCACTAGAGGCCCTTGCCTCAGATGTCCACACAGGTCATACATGATGTTGGTTTTCAGAGATCTCTTCTTCTCCAGTCATTGACCATCTCCCTAAAGTACTTTCCCCACTTTCTGTACTCCTTAAATGCACCAGGCCATCTATATATCTATTGCCGACTAGACATGAATTGAATCGGGCCATTCGAGAGGACATTTGTACACTAGACATCTAGGTTACTTCGACCTCACCTCTAGAGACCTTGGAGCCAAAGATGTCCTTCTACTTGGAGCACTTCTTGGAGTTGTAGGACGGCATCATCATTTACCCCCCATATCTCACTTAGGATCTCTCTAGGCCAGCTTCGAGTTGGTTCTCACAAACTGAGTGGAGATTGATCATCATATTCCCTTTATCTGATAGGAAATGAAAGATGTGCCACCTACAGTGTCGGAGACAGAGGTACACCTCATTTTCAACTGTCCTTTCTACTATAGAGGATGCTACCATTGCCTCTATAGCGACACAAAGATCTCCCTCTCCACTTTCTTTTGATATCGAGATCAGAGATGCCTTGTCCTCATCATTAGGGAGACATTTAGCCAAAGATCCTAGTTCTTGTAGTCCTCGACCCACCATGGGACTACTAGGAAGACCACCTCCTACTTTCATGTTGTTCCCTTAGATGAGGGTAAAAGGGACAGACATAGCTCCAAAATATTTCAAACCATAGAGTGGTGAGACCTCATGTCTCGTCTCAGCTGCCCCCGAGATATTGATTGATATCTTTGAGATCGTTTTAGAGGTGTTGGACGAGACATTCGACTACACATCCTCATAGTGATAGATTGATCAACTCTAGATGGATCTGGAGCAGGGTGCCTCTTGCTCGTTGGATTTACCTCGTAGACCTAACTAAGCATCCAAAGATCTATTTGGACTTCTTTCCTTCGACTTTGGAGGGTAGGATAACATGTCTCCCTCTCTCCTACATTTCCCTTAGGATTGTATAGTCAGATCCCACTATGGTGCTCGATGACTCTAACAACAAACTAGTGCCTTGATCGCCCTCCTCACCCTTTGTCATCAAGTCCAAGAGACCTTGACATCATTGCTTTCATCACCAAATCTCTCTCTCTTTACTTGCATCGAGATGTCTAGTTTCATTCTCGTACATCCTCGTGTTTTATCTCCACACACATTAGACTTAGTGATTAGCTTAGTCAGACACATTGGAGTATAACTCTCTAAAATATAATAATAAATTAGAGAGATAGTTAGGTTATTAGACAATTAGGTTATGCAACCGCTCTTTAGCAAAATAAAAGATAGTTGATGTCAATGTATTTGATGACAATAAAATTTGTGTTTCTTGCTTCTTATTTAATGATATATGATGCATTATTAACACCGTCCCGGTCTTGGACATCCTCATGTAGTATGTCTGCATGCATATATACACATTTTGGTGTTGGCTGGACTTAGTGATTAGCTTAGTCAAACACTTACTTATTTAGGCTATACTTTTCTCTAGTTTTCTTAATCTTGCATGTAGTATTATCTAGATTTGCTTTTGCACTCCCACATTGTACTTGCATTGGATGTATCTTTTAGTTCAATTGACATGCTTTTCTCGTCATTCGTGGACATTGTTATCCACTAATTTTGCACTTAGTGGATTTCTAGTGAGCCGTCGAGGTCATGAACAAGCCAGTTGTTCACTGTCAGTGCTTAGAAGGTTCCATGGTTCATCAGGGCCATTTTGGCCTCTTTTTTAATAAAATGCATGTTCATACCCCTTGGGGGCGTTGTAATAAATGCTCTAAACACGACAAACTTTTTGTTAAGGACTTGGCTTCGTGAGACTTGGCCATTACTCTGTTCATTCCAAGGTGTTTTTTCCCTTGTCAATTATCCAATGCTTAATAAGCGATGTATAATTTTGGACTTTTTCACCGCTCCTCCAAAGCTGGAATGGTCGTCTTAGTGGTTAGGCCTTAGGAGGTTATTAAAATTCATGTGTTGATGTATATAAGCGTGTTGGGCATCGGTATTGAGTCGTATGGACATGTACTAGGTCCCCCTAGAGTTTCGTCTGATTTTGAGAAATTTTTTTTTCCGTTGTTTTAGCCATTTTTTAATGGTTTAATTAAAAAACTTCAAAATGTAAAAAAAATGTGATATGGAGTTTGCTTTTGGCATGGATGGGCTCGTTTTCAAACTTAGAGCACCTCCTTTACCTTGGGACCCACTTTTCCCATGTTTCGAGTGACTATTTTGTCCCGTATGGCATTTTTTCTCTATCGGTGCGATGAAGTGGCAAAAAATGCTAAATTCCGTCAAATTGCACTACAGACTGAAGTCAAAAATCAAGTCAAAAGTCAAATTTAATGACTTAGAAGAAAGGGTGGCGATTGTTTTATATGATAAGCATATTAAAACTTAGGATAAAAGGAAATCATTATTTATTAATGGGAGGAGGCTAGCGAATGACCAAACTGAGACTTATACATTCCATTGTGGTCCCTCACGTGGGATGATGTGGCCTCATTATTTTGGCGTGGGGTGACTTGGAAAAACCACTGATCTCTTCCATAAATCAAGGCATGAAGTTTGGCATTGACTTTGAGTGTGATGTGAGTATCTCACATTGGGAGGTTGCGCCATCCTTCATGTAACGAGCATTTTGAGTATGTGGCTTCATGTGTGTCGGTTTGTTAAGAAAATGGGTGAGAGCGCATCTCTCTTGGGAGAGGTGGCACATCCTCATCCTAATCAACTCCAATCAATGCCACAAATCACTCATTCAGCTCTTGTTAACTCATTCTTTCTCTACCAGTTAGTGGTTGCCCCCCAGGGCCTTGTAAACTCTATAAAAGCGAGCCTTAGGACGGAAGCAAAGAACCTCTGCTCTTGTATCGTTATTATTGCTGTTTATGAATAAAATTTGAAAGGCTTTGGAGGCTCATGATCTATGGCAAGTTGTTGATATGGTGATTTCTTTGTGAGGTAATGTTGTTCAATTATTTTGTTTTGCATAACTAATAGTCTGGTTTAGAAGGCTCTTTGTAGCACGTAGGGTAAGCATTTGCAGCTGTCAATTTGCTTATTTACTTTCTTGCTATTAGCGATCTAAGAGTTCATGCTTTAGTCAGTTATAATTCATGATCTTTTGGTTTTCTAACTGTGGGGTGTAACAGATCTAATTTGTTTTGTGCAAGCTCGATAGGTGTGCAGATTACCATCCCAAGTGAAAGGTTGAGCTCAGTTGCATCTCCTTTGCTTTGGATTATAGGTTGAAACCAACGCATAAGCATTCCTTACTCGAATATTGCAAGAAAGATTCAAGACTTGAGCAACTGTTTCTTTTCCTTCTCAAAACTACAAATCTTTTTCTTTTAGGTTACTTTCATTTAACAAGAAAATCGTATGCTAAAGTTCATTTTTATTTACTTGTTTGATTAGATCTAATAAGTGCTTTGTTTCATAATCAGAAGCTTAGATCTAGTTTCTCTTTCCTATTTCTTGGAGTAGCAAAATCTTTCTATCTTTCGGCAAGTACTAGGATGTATATTTTTTTTATGTATTTTTAAAGCATTAACCCACTAACTTTGCTTCATTAACTTGCTGGTTTTTGGCAGGTCGAAGGAAAAAGAGAGGGAGGTGCTGTCGAAAAACCAAGATTTGGGCCATCCGGAGCACCCACGATCCATCTACCTTCTCTCTTCTTCATTCCTCTTCTCCCCCAACACTTGTAAAACCATTTTTGATCCATTTGTCAGGGGTACAAAAAGGGTATTCCTTTTTCTTAAATAGCATTGTAATAAATCATAAATAAAAAGTAGGTGAGCTATGCAATGCCCACACTCCATCCCCCTTGGGGGGTCTCGCAGTGTCTTTTTATGGCTTGTCTTTTTCTAACGTTTTATTTTTACAACACGTGCACACAATCCGCCTTCACGGGTTGTATTCTTTGCTTAGTTAGTTTTAGTTTTATTTCTTTCATTTTGGACAAAGTAACGAACACTAACCCAACAATGATCTACTGAATCACCCAAATGAGCTTGCTCGTTTGGGGAAAATATATTCCTTGCCGTAGTAATTAGTCTCACCAAGTTCACCTTTTCTCGTTTTACAATATCAATTTGGAATAAAACAATTTGCCATTTTGGTGTATGCTCTTGCCCATCTCAGGTTCGCCCTGAGCTTTGGGATAATCAAAAGCAGGAATGCGCACTGATTGATTTCTCACATCTAACTAAGCAAACTCACATTAATAAAAGCAACTTCCCCAAAACATTACGGAAATTTGGTGTAACGAGCCTGAGAAATAGTGGGCAAATTCTTCAGGGAAAGCAGGAACAACTAGAAAGCGACCATGGGGTCCCATTAGGCTACATCCTTGTTGGTGTAGTGCTGAACACCCCCCCATGACTCTATCTGGACCACATTTTCCTGTGCGAAGCCACTCTTCTCAGAATCTAGACATATTCTCAATACTTCACAGTATATCGAGAATCCCCTTCCCCATGATTTAATTCATCCTTAATAACTTTAAAATTGACCAAGACTCCACTTGCAATACATTTACAGCTTTCAATAGCATTAGACTCCATTCGACACTAACACCATCTTCAATTTATATTTTGCTTTCAGGTCATTTATGTCATAATTGCCATATCTATTTTCATGTTACCGTTATATTAATTTTACTTACAAGTAGCTTGTTTCAGTATTGATTTATCAAAGCTCCTAACAAAAACGATTCATTCATAACTAATAAAAGTAAGAGCCTTAGCAACTCTTTCATAGGCACTACCCCCCTTGCCTCCATTAAGAGTGGTCTAAACGGAGGAGTTAGGATCAGGTGACATCACCTAACTTGAGACTTGCCCCCAAGGACGCACTTAGCAACTTGAAGATTTTTTCTGTGTTAATTTCCCCCAGGTGCATGAAAAGTGGCAACAGACATTAATAACATCATCTTATCTTTACCTTACGGTACTCATCATCGGTGATTTGAGATTCCTCTTTTTTTGGGAGAATTGTGTTTAAGGAAAAAGAGAGGTATCCTTCCCCATCCGATGGAGCTTCTATTCCAGAGAAAGTCCTATGGGAGGGATATCTAGGTGTTGGTTATTATCAATAATCCTTAAGTTGGGAAAGACAACTGAATTACTTAGGGAAGGTTTGGTATCCAAATTCTCCATACCCTCATCAGAAATGCAAACGATGCATAAACACCCCACAATAGCAGTAATTTCTTTATGATTTGTTTCAATATAAGGGGATTCGATTGAAATTGACTTACCTTTATATCAAGAAGCACAATCCCAAGTTTTTGCAATCGCTTTAGATCTACAACCCCCCCCTAGTGTAACTCCTCTTTCGAACCTGATTTTGCCTCATGTTCCTTATAATTACAGATTACCTTTGCAATTTGCTCGCCTTTTCTTTTAAAAGTGACTTTGATTTCTCTACCCATATCTTTTGATTTCCACTTGTAGATCCTTTAAGGTGTTTATAGTCTAATCGAAAGGGAGTGTTTTAAAAACCCAACTTTTGTCTAAAGACCTAACTTCCCTAAAGAATATTAGTCTTTGTTGACAACCCCTCACGTAAATCGATCTTAGCAAGAATTTTCACCACTGCCATATCCACTTTAGAATTGGAATTATCTTCAGGAGGAACTAAAGACCAAGGGAATTTGCAACCCTTTCTAGAATTTTTGGGTTTCACAACTCTAAGGGAAACCTTGAGAAGTACCCAAACTTGCTGTAGAAAGGCCGGTCATCTTCTAGGGTGAAAACTTTGTTTCCCATTCCGTAAACACAACCTCGATGGTCTCAAGTTCCAAGCCCTATCCAGAAGCAAATTTGCATCTTGTTGACTCTTCACTATAAAACATAGTTAGTCTTGGACAAGAGCATGGAAGATAGGGTTATATACCAAACTAGGTCTCTATGCTCTAATGACCATAATCAAATGGATGCCCCACTCATTGTTTTTCCCATAAAACGACCTACTAGGGTTTTCTCTATACAAATTTCTACGTCCATGCCAACATCCACTCCCAACATCATTTACACCTTGTTTGCTTTCACCCTTGTACATTTCTTTTGGTGCTTCCGTAGATTTGGTTGAGGACCCTCTTCCACACTGTTTTCGCCAAACCTTGGCTCTGTTATTTCGTTCATCAAATGAGTTGCTGATGAGAAAGATGGGCAATTATCACCCTTATCCTTATCAGTCAACTAAGCTTAGAAAGCTTCAGATACCTTTGGGTGACCTTTACCAGGTTGATTATTAAAGGAGGATCCTAAACCAAGGTTTGGACCAACTATATTAAACAAATTACCGCAGAGGAAATGTTCACACGAATGAAGTGAGACTTACCTTCGAAAGGTTGGAATAGATCTCTTTTGGAGTCCCACAAAGGATTTGATCCCTCCTTTGTAGTCTATAGCTTGCATGCTTTCCAACTATCGTATCAAGTATTGGTGATTTCTGCCTTTTGACCACACTTTAAAGTTCCCTTAAATGCTAGATGGGATTCTAGTTGTTTAGAACCTCTTGATGTGTTGCACGAAACGGGGACGAAATGGGGAAACGGGGGAAACGTGACCCCCCAAAATTTTGGAAACGGGGAAATGTGACATATATATATGGCAAAAACATTTTTTTATTTTAAAAAATAAATGTGAAATATAAATCATAAATCATACATGTCGACAAATCATTGCCTATATTGAAATCCTATTCATCAATAACAACCTATACCTCCCTTCTCTAGGCTCTATCCTTTGTCTCTAACTTGAATTTTAAACTTGATCCTCCAAGGATTTTAAACTTGATCCTCCAAGGGCATTAGTCAACAACTCAACACCCTACAATTTTGATGAAACTTCCTAATCCAATTGTTAAACTAAGGTAGAAAAAACTTCCCATGCTTAATAAGTGATTTTGTTTGAGTGAAGAGTATATTTTTATTAATGTCATGACATAAGAGTTCAACAATCAACACCACCAACATCAAGATACATATAAGGGTTGATCTGCTTGATTAAATGCCAATTCCATATCCTCATACATGATAGAATTTGGTGGAAACCTCGCAATCCTGAAATCCTGAAAACTATTAAGTCTGCTGAATTTTGAATGAGATCTAAAATTCTACTTTTTGCATATGAAGTCCAATGAGGTTGGAACCACTCTCAAACATCCTGAAACAATTAATGGTAATGTTAAAAATTTAAGTAAAAGTGACATTCTCCTTATCTTTTATTTTCCATCCTTTTACTTTAAGAATTTAACATTACCATTAGTATAACCAAAAACACCTGCTCCATGGCAACATTTTTTTTGGAAACGCGACCTAATTGACTGCAGCCATATCGGAAACGCGTTTCCGTACAAATGAAACACATTTCCATCTCGAAAACATGTTTCGTTCGTACATAAATGCGTTTCTGGGCCGTACGGTACGCGTTTCCGAGTTTCGAAAGGGGAAACACTGGAAATGGGATTGGGGCCCACGTTTCCTGTAGCATAGGGTTGGGCCTATGGATGTAGGATACACTTCATGGGCAACAAGATCTAAATCATCCATGGCTCAGGAATGACTTAAAAAAACTTTAGCTTGGCACAAGAAGTTTCTCCTTGTCTTGATTGAGTAGTTTGAGGATGATGCTAGGCCATTAATAGTGTTGTAAGCTTATATAAAATGGCTAGCTGAGCAATTGAGAGGAAACCACCAAATAGATTGGATGTTCAACCTTCTCTACCAACGACTTTCCATAGTTTGCTACAAACATTTTGTATTGTATTTTTTAGGGTCATTGACCTCTGCTACCAGTTAAGAAACCAAGGGCGCCATTTCTTATGAGGCAGGATGGCTCACAGCACAATGAGCAAAGACCACGTAGATTGATGAGGATGATGGTTGGGTGCATGGAGATGATGCGCTATTGCAGAAAAGGGTTGGTATCCACATTAGTAAGTAGCGAGCCACACTGAATCTATTATGAGAAGTTCCTACCCTACAAAGTTGTGTGTGGTTTGTCTTTGTAATATACACTCCTTATCACACTCAGTTTGAAACGTCAAGAAGTAGAGTCAATGCAAGCTATAGTTAAAGAATCACCCAAGGAAATTGCCACGATGATCTATGTGGATCATTCTAAAGATGGTGGTTGTTGGAAGGGTTCACAACAATCAACCTTTGAACAATATTGGAGCCTTTGACTAGGGTTGTTGGTAAAACCCAAAAGAGAGGTGCAATAGTGTGTTTTGGAGAGCAACTGATGGATCAAGGCGAGCATAACAACCTTTACCATGGGTTTGAGAGTTCTTTGGAAGTATCGATATGTTTATGAAGTTGATGAATAATTCTGTAGGCATGGTTGCCAAATATACATCCTGTTTCTGCCTCTTACGTACCTGGGGGTTAAAGCAACATAAATCTTCAAGCTGCTCGTTGCACACTTGGGGGAAAGTCTCGAGTTAGGTGATGTCACATTATCTTGACTCCTCTATTTAGGCAAACTCCTAACGAATCCAAGGGGGGTAGTCCCTAAGAAAGAGTTACTAAGGCTCTTAAATGTTTTTAGTTGATACAAATGGAAGTGATTGTTTTTAGGAGTTTAAAAGATAATGATGCAAAACACTAAACAAGATAGTATCAAATGATTAAGTTCAATAGCATAAAGATAAAATGCATTCACAACATAGATGCTTGAAAGCAAATTATATAGTTGTAAAACTAGTGTTGAATGGAGTCGCAAAATGAAATGCTACTGGAAATCTTAAATGTTTTGTAGTGTACTTGGTCAGTTTTAATTTATTGGCAAGTTGAGTGAATTAAGGGGGAAGGGAATTCTCGATATACCGTGAGGTATTGGGAATATATCTAGACTCACCAAGTATGGATCCACACGAGAAAATGTGTGCTAGATAGAGTCGCGGGGGTGTATCCAACACTACACTAAACGAAGGTGTAGCTTGACGGGGCCCCACGATCACTTTCTAGTGGTTCTTGCCATCTCTATGAAATTTCCCCATACAAGGTAAACTTTGAGACGCTGGATTTTCGTCTTGGGAGGTTAATTGAAAAAGTGAGACTAATTACTAGTCACTCCAATCCCTTTTGATGCAACCAACTAGTCAGATGAATCACAGAGTTGCAGAGCATTTGGGAATAGGAGTCTTGGTTGCTTTTAAAAGTTTTAAAACATTTTATTGTTTAGCAAAATTACTCCAGGAATCTTTTTTTCCGGTTTAGTACTTGGGTAAACCCTTATCCGTGAACTGTAATTCGGGAAATCAAGGAGGGGTTAGTATTTGTTTCCAAATAAAAATAAAAGAAAGTAAAGATTTGATTGATTCGTCTTGACTTTTAATTGTAAAAAATAAAACTACTCTAAAACTTGCAGTAAAAATAAAATAAAATAAAGCAAACACACGAGCGATATCGGTCTTTTCCCAAATGGGGGAAGAGGGGTGTGGTAGCCTTAAATCCCACTTGTTTTTTATTACTTTTGGTGACAATGCTTTTGAAGAAGGAAAGTGCCCTTGATCCTTAAATTTGGATTCAAAGCCTTGCAATATTTTTTAGAAGAATGAGAAAAGAGAAGAGATTGGACTAGATCTTCTTGAAAGGCTGAAAAAACTTCAAAAATCCCTCAATTTCTTCTGCTTTCCTGTAAACAAAAACAAAAAACCAACAAACTAATAATTTATTGGATTAGTGGATTAGCCCAAAAAATACAATAAAAATACATAAGTTACTACTTGCAAAATATTGGTAATTTTTTAGCTTCAAGCGGTAACGAACTAGGTCTAGATCTAAGCTTTTGATATAATGAAAATGAAACTCTTTAGATGTTCCTAACTTGCAACAAGAGATGATAAATGAGATTTAAAATTAGATCTACTTGTTTAAAAGGTAACAAATAGGGAATGGTTTTTTAAATTTAAGATGTGAAGGAAAGACTCAAGCCCAAGCTTGAATGGAGTGAAGAGTAGAAAGTGCCTGCAACACAAGAAACATTAGATTTGAAGAAAAGATGTGAAGAGAAAGAGGAAGCAGTCAAACTCCAAGTTCTTCTTCACCTTTGGCGATCTTCAAAGCTACACAACTTCCAGCAAAAGGGATTAAATCTAGTGCGATAAATAAAATAAGACAAAAAGAGCACCAAGACACTTTAAATGTGGTCCCTAGTACTTTATAAAGTGTGAATGACTTTATTTTTATAAACTCATTTTATAAAGTGAGTATACGCTGCTGAGTATTCTACTGTTCGTTGCCAGTGTTGAGTGGACTCGTGGAACAAGAGAACATAGGAGAACGCCATAGATCTCATCTCAGGAACAACTTCAAGCAATCTTTTATTCTAGATACCAATGCTACAATCTCAACTTTGTTGTTTTTTCTTGTGCCAAGGAATTTGTGGAAAAGAGCATGAATTTTTCCTTCTTAGTTCCCAAAAGCTTTTGTTGTAGCCATGCATGGACTACCTTTAAATGCCCCATCAAAATTGAATTTAATACATCCATCCAATAGGGGTCTCCATGACTACTAGCGCCTCATTAGACCCTAGGGCATGTCCATTATCAGGGACTTCAACTTTTTTAAAGCATGAAAGTATAAAAATGAACAATAATTTATCCATAGTTGTAGGAATTTATTTCTAAGTTCACTTTTATTGTCTTTTTAGCAATTATTTTTTTTGATAGAGTAAAAAATGAATTGAAGTAAGGTTCAATAGAAGAACCTTACAAAAAATTGTTTAGTAAACATGTGCGTTATTTAATACATCACTCCAGTAGGGTTCTCCATGTCCAAGGCCTCAGTTTAGACCCTAGAACATGTTCATTATCAGGGACTTCCACTTTTTTCAAAGCATGTAAGTATAGAAATGAATAATAAATAATCCATAGTTGTAGGAAATTGTTTCTAGGTTCACTTCTATTTTGGTTTTCTAATTATGTTATGAGACTGAGTTATGGTTTATATATTTGAGTTTTGAACTCGCTGCCATTTTCGACTTTGATCATGGAATCATTTTCTTGTTCAGTATTTAAAAATTTAAAATTCGAATTTTTGCATACAAAAATTGATTGTGTTATGCGGTATTATAATAGTTTATGAGATGACGTTATGAATTATTGCATAGGTTGTAGTTTTATAACTTATATGGATTGAAATGCCATTTACCATATTTTAAGTTTTTTTTGCTATTTGCAGAGTCTTGTGGAGTTTGTCCCGAGTCTTTCTCAAGGCGACGAGTCAAGTGCCAGCCGATTCTTTGTCGAGTCCGAGTCGTTGCTAACATTGGTTTAAAATATGTTCACAAAAAAACTCATTCTGTATGCCTAAGACATGCCCTTTAGAATAAAACTTCTTATATGCATCCACTTATATGCCCTTTTATGACTGGTCCCAGCGAACCAATGTTACCACATCAAACACCAATCTTAAACACACAATTTATTTTGCATTGGAAAAGGATTTGAACTTGTGGCTTCATAACAATCAATCAACTTGAAGTCCATCGGGGAAATGTGTATTGGCAATAAAGACATCCTCACATTTGCAAGATGCCAACTTCCTGCACAAAAGATCAATTAAAGTGTGTTGTTGCCTTACACGCCCCTGATTGGACTTAGCATAGCATAAATCTTTAGGCTGCTAAGTGCGTTGTTGGGGGCAAGTCTTGAGCCAGGTGCTGTCACTTGATCCTGACCCCTTCGTTTAGGCAAAAATCCTAACAAAGCCAAGGGGGTAGTCCCTAGAAAAGAGTTGCTAAGGCTCTTAATTAGTTATTAGTTGTGGATGGGATTGTTTTTCAGGAGTTAAGTGATTGACTCAAACAAGCTACTGCAATATATAGTTTAGTTTGACAACATTCATAACATGATATGACTGAAAGCAGAAATAAGGATACAAATTAAACCAGTGCCAAAATGGAGTCAAAGTAGATAAGTGCTGCTGAAAATGATAAATGTTTTGCAGTGTACTTGGTCAATTTTAATTTATTCAATCATGAGTTGATTAAGGGGAATGGAATTCTTGGTATACTGTGAGGTACGGGGAATATGTCTGGATTATGACAAAGGTGGTTCCGCACTTGAAAATGTGGGCTGGATTGGAGTCTTTGGGAGGTCTCCAACACTACACCAATCGAGGGTGCAGCCTGACAGTATCCCAAGGCCACTATCCAGTGGTTCTCGCTTCCTTTGAAGAATTTGCCCACACAATATCAAAGATTGATACGCCGGATTTTCGTAATGTATTGGGGGAGTTAATTTTATTAAGATGAAGTTACTTAATTAAATGTGAGAAATTTAACTAGTGTCTTGCTTTTGATTATCCGAAAGCTCAGGGCAAATCGACGATGGGCAAGAGCATACACCGGAATGGCAAATTGTTTAATTCCAAATTGATATTGTAAAACAAAAATAAATAAAATTGGTGAGACTAATTACTACAACCAAGAGTCTCTTTCATGCCTGAAGGCCGTACTTGGGAGAGCAAGGATGGATTAGTGTTCATTCTTTTGTCAACATGGAAGAAAGAAAACTAAAACTAACTAAGCAAAGAATACAACCTGTGAAGGCGAATTGTGTGCATGTGTTGTCAAAACAAAACGTTAGAAAAAAAAACAAACCATAGAAACAACACTGAGAGTCCCCCTAAGGTGGATGGAGTGTGGGCGTTGTGTAGCCCACCTACTTTTTATTTATGATTACTTACAATTCTTAAAAAAAAAGAAATGCCTTTTGACCCTTGAAAATGGGTCAAAAATGCTCACAAACTTGATTAGGGAAGAAAATGAATGAAGGAGGGGGGTGGTAGATGGATCGTGGGTGCTCCAGAATGACAAAAAACTCGAATTTTCGGCAGCACTTCCCTCTCTTTTTACTCCGACCTGCTAAATACCAGCAAGAAAACCTCACCAAAAAAGGTTAGTAGTTAGCTAAAAACACATTAATTTACAACTTTCAACAATTGGAAAAATATTGCAAAATTTAACTTGGAAGTGCTAAAGTAAATGGAATCTAGATCTAAGCTTTGAGATGCAGAATTTCAGCCTTTTCTTAGACCTAAATTGAAGCAAGTAAACAGAAGAATGATAAATCTTTAAAGATCAAATTTTAACTTGAAAAAATGAAAGGAAAGAGATTGAGGTTGAGTGTTTTTTGTTGAGAAGGCAGATGAAGAGCTCAAGCTCAAGCTTTGAACCAGGTTGAGGAGAAAGGTGCATGCAGGGTAAACAAGTTAGATCCAAAATGAAGCGGCGAAGAAGACAAGATGCAACCGAGCTCCAGTCTTACTCCACTCTCGGTGATCTGCAAAGTTACACAAGAAACCTTCATGCAAAGATCATAGTAAGTCACATAAAACCAAAAACATACTAGTATTACTGACTACAATGTATAACTTTTGAAATTCAAATGCCTATTTTATGGATTGGAATACAAATTTCTAAGCTAGATATTTGAAATTGCATGAACAACAGAAAGTGATAAACAGATATCACCTCGGTTACAGAACAAGCATACACCATAGAAAGTATTACACCAGTAGATTGTCCTCCAAAGACTCAACTTTATTCATAACAAAGATAAACAATTATAATCATGTGAGCAGAGTTGCCTTGCTTTCGTCCAGAATGAGGAAGAAGGCCTCACTTTTATGGAGTAACCAACCGCCAGGGGGGCACAAACACCACTGAAGAGAGAAGATGAGTTAATGTGAGCTTCACGGGAGAAGTTAGGGAGCTTGTTGGAGTTGAAGTGTAGTGAAACTTAAGAGGTATGCACCATCTCTCCCACATAGGCCCCACCAATCCATTTCACACTCGCCATGTCAACAAGATGTCAATCCGTATGATGGGGCACATATCTTTCTTGATATTGTTGATGACATTGTCATTGATGCCAACATGAACTTGTAGTGGCTCTATAGGATGTCATTGATGCCACCAAGTCCCACTTGCAGTGCCTAGACCCCCTTACAGAGTGGGTTTGCACCTTGCAGTGCCTTGATCCCTTACAGAGTGGGTTTGTGCCTTGAAGCACCTTGTACCCAATTGACAAGGTCCTTGTACCCACAAGGCTGGATCTTGATGCCACCACCCTTGCTGAAGATGTTGAAGACTCTGTTGATGACGTTGAATGCCTTGGAGATGGTCCTGAAGCCTTGATGGATGTTGGAGAAACCCTAGATGGGTTAGAGAAGCATTAATGACCCATTCTGTGGTCATTCATGCTATGATAATGTCATGGTACCCCAGAAGAAGACCTAGCATCCCCACAGAAGAGATCTTGACCCTTGGAGGTCTCCTGGTGTGGTTGAGGTAGTTGTAGAAGCCCAGGAAGCCTCTGTCATGGTGAAGAAGTCTTTGGACCCACATTTGTTGGATTAAAGGTCCTTGATGACGTAATGAAGACTTGGAACCCTTGATGCCCTTACAAAGATCATGAAACCCATTGCTTGTTCTTAACATGGTTAGATGACATGCTTGAAGCCCATGATGGCACCTTGCACATGGCATATAAATATCTAATGGCTTGATGACCAATGAAGATGATGGTTGTCTTGGAACCCACTCTTGAACCTTGGAGGAAGCGTTGATGATATGGAGCCCATGGTCATTGTAGATGATACTCTTGCACGTGGAATGATGGCATGTCCTTGGAAGCCCTAGTGGCTTGATGTAATCCTTAAATTGTAAGATGGAGTCCACTTGATGTGCATGCAACCCTTGATGGCATATCATTTTTGACATCAATGTGGAGCTTGTGAACCTTACAACAAACCCTAAAACCATTTTTGGTAAGGTTGAAGTTTGAAGAAGTGTTGACCTTGAAGAAGTCGGCCAACCCACAACAATTAAATAAAAAATAAAATTCAAATTCAAATTATGAAATAAAAATTACTTTTGGGAAGGTCGGCTCCATAATTTTTTTTTGGAAATCTAGTATAAATACCCCATCACGCTTTGATTTTTCAAGTGTAAAATTCGGAGGAGCTCTGAGAATTTTTTACTGAGGTTCAGAGGTGGCAGCAGCAGGTTCGGAGGTGTTGACTGAGGCAGCCGCAGAGAAAAGACAGTTTTTTTTCCTGAGGAGCAGTCCCGAATTGCAGACAGAAATTTCGGACTGTTGAAAAACGCAGAATTACACAGTGGCTGAATTTTTTTTTTGGGTGTAAAAGGCAGCCCTGAAATTCATGATTTTCTCTGATTTTTCTGGGTGTATTTACTGAGGAATTTTGTGTAGCAGCAGTAAGGAGCAGCCATCAAATTTTTTACAGCAGTCTGATTTTTTTTTGATGCCCTAACTTCTTGGCTAAGAAAAAAATTCGTGGGAGATGTAGCAGCAGTAAGGAGCAGCCAACAAAGTTTTTACAGCAGTCTTTTTTTTTGCAAACAGTCCCGTTTTTATAAGGTAGAAGGACTTTTCTTTTGGCTGCTTGTGACAATCCACTCTTGGACTTATCCTGGGCACAAACAGTCCAAGTTCAAGAAGATTGAACAGTCCTGAATTATAGATTTGGCAGTAGCAGCAATAAAAGGAAGCGTGCCCTAACCGGTGGATTAAAACTTGAATAACAACAGCAAAAAGTGGTAAAACAGTCCGAGTTTGCAGCAGACCAGTGGAGGAGCAGTCCTAAAGTGGAGTAGCAATAATCCGAGTTTGTGACAAGGCTTACACAGTACTCAACAAGTTCGAAGGGTGTTTCCAGGTTGAATATTGGCTGCCCTTCACCAAAAAATCCAAGCTTTCTACAGTCTGAACAGTATGTTGGTATACGCACAGTAATTATCCACTACAGGAGTTACATGAGTTTGATGTGCACAGTTAAAGGTATGACATATACTCCATGATCTATGATACACTCTATTATGATGACATGGTGACAAACACTCAGTGATGATGCACTCCTATGCTTGATGATGATGATAGTTCCAATACATATAGTTACACATACAATGGCATGCACAAAAGAATGATGTTGATATGATGCTATATACAGTTCAGTAGTGTGTTGGGTTCCTAAGGGTGTTGCAAAGGTTTTACCAGATTCTGCTGAGCTGCCTTCTCAAGAGGAGATTCAAGAGTTACTGAAGTGTAACATTCCAGGAGAGATTGGACTGTAATTGGCACAGGCAGATTGTGGAGTATTCGATGGTTTGGAAACTAAGGAAGCAACAGTTCTAATAAAGTTTAATTCGTCTTCTAGGTTGAACATAATTACTCAGGCAGCTGCGAAGATGGTGTAATACTGTTGTCAAACTGCTATAAAGTCACTGGTGTGATTAATCTGTGCTGGAAGATGATCAAATAATGATTACCTTTAGCAGATTAAAATTAATGACTGGAGTAATAAGCTGCAGCAGTCAGGCACTTGACTTAAGCAGACTTTGATGAATAGACTTTCATGGGGAGATTTACATGAACTGACTTAGCAGACTGATACGAGCAGTCTATGTTGCAGCGATAAAGTAATGAGAAGGCATTTGAAGATATGAGTAGCAGTGGTGCTTGATAAACCTTTGATGATTTGTTTGTGACAATGAAATCTACAGGAATATGACATTGATATCTTGAAGTTGATAATGTGATATGACAGAAATGGTCAACTGAGTTAATGTTACATATGATATGATATGTTAGGTTGGACAAGTTGTTGAGCAGAGATGAGCAGAAGTCAATTACATTGCGATTAGATTGATGGCAAGACAGACAGTGGT
Organism: Pseudotsuga menziesii; assembly: GCA_001517045.1. Lineage (NCBI taxonomy): Eukaryota > Viridiplantae > Streptophyta > Pinopsida > Pinales > Pinaceae > Pseudotsuga > Pseudotsuga menziesii. Next base: position 310,437 of record LPNX010944455.1, read on the forward strand.
AATTTGACAGCCGGGGATAATTGATTGATAACCTGAGTAGACATTGACAGACTTTAGTGAGAAAATGTAGAGCAGGGTGTGATAAGTATTAAAGGACAAGTACGAGACATGTGAAGACACTTAGGATATCGACAGACTCCTTGATATCTTGGCATGATGTGCACAAGCAAATTCCTTGTTGCCTTTGCATAAGTCAGCAGATTGATGGTGAAAGCAATGACATGATTGATTTGACTATGACAGCAGATTGACAGTGCAGAAACAGAGAGAAGAACTTGATGTGATGAGCAGGCTTGTCACTTGGACAGAGCAAGGATGTATGTGCACCTGAGCAGATCTTTAGCATGAGCAGTTGGTTGATTGAGTTGCAGCTAAATGGGCAGAGCAGGTGAATGATGACATGATTATGGTAAGACAAGTATACTATAATTGTAAAAGCAAGCTTGTCTTGCTTTTGAGGTTAGGATACCTCAAACCCCTTCTTAGCAGGGACTAAGAAAACCGGGTAGCGTCCTGGATGAAGAGCAGGTGCTCTTTGTATCATTAGGTGCTGATTTTACCTAACGGTTGTAGTCGGACCAAAACTAATACAAAAAGATTACAAAATTATATAGTGTTGTGTTCTGTTGTATTATGGTTCTTAATGATTCAAATGCTTATGATACGTGAATGATGAAGTGAAAGATGTTTTGATTACGAGATTGGTAGAATAATGTAATGATGAATTGGTAGTTAATTGTGACAAGTTAAGAAAAGTTATAAAATTGGCTTCACACTGATTCACCCCCCCTCTCAGTGTCTAACAGATATATGATTTGCTACCCACCAAATCCTTACCAAAACTCACGCTAAACTTATGGAGAGTACTCGCCCTTCCCTGTCCATGTCACCTTCACGCCAATGTGATGAAGTCAAAGCCATCAATGGGAGGGCCATTTGATCATGTGTGGGTTTTGAAGAGGGGGTGTATATCCAAGGTTTAGTGTATTCGCTAGCTCATAAAATATCAATACATAAAGACCCCCTTATCCATAGTATTGCTCGCCCCTCCTTAACAAACAATTCGCCACCCTTCCTATGTCATTTGACCAAGATTTAAATGACTTTTGACTTTTTGACTATGGTGTTAATTTATCGCTTTTTTGCATTTTTTAGGCATTTTGTCGCATTGATAGAGAAATAATGTCATACGGGACAATTTAATCACCTGGAGCATGGGAAAAGTGGGTCCTGGGGTAAAGGAGGTGCTTAGAGCTTGAAAATGAGCCCATCCATGCCAAAAGCGGACTCTGGATCGCATATGTATTACATTTTGAATTTTTTCATTTAAATTTTAAACCATTAAAAAATGTCTTAAAATTGAAGTTTTTTTTTCTTCGGAAAATTAAAAAACCCTAGGGGGACCTAGTACATGTTCATAATGACTCAAAATCATGTCTAGCATGCATATATACATCGACACGTGAACTTTAATAGACATTTAATGTTTAACCACCAAGACAAAAATTGCAACTTTGGAGGAGCGGTGAAAAACTCAAAAATTATACATCGCTTATTCAACATTGCATAATTGACAAGGGAAAAAACACCTTGGAATGATTGGATTGACATCTAAGTCATAGGAAGCCAAGTTCCTTACAAAAAGTTTGCCATGCTAGTACATTTATTACAACGCCCCCAAGGGGTATGAACATGCATTTATTAAAAAAGAGGCCCAAAAATGGTGCTGATGAACCGTGGAACTTTCTGAGCACTAACAATGAACAACTGGTTTGTTCATGACTTCGGCGGCTCAATGGAAATCCATTAAGTGCAACTTTAGTGGATAACTAAGTGAAAACGACAGAAGAAACACTGGAACGCTTATAAGAAGCACAAACTAACAAGGCCGAAGCCATGATAAGGTGCAACAGAGGGGTGGGGTCCATTGTGGAGTGGTGCCATAGTTGAGTGATAGCATAGAAAGCCGTAATGATGCTTATTGTAAACCGTAATAAAGACAAATTTATTTCAGACACGTTAATGATTAATTTGAGAATGTTTAAGATGTGTATATTACTTCATGTATGTTGAGATTTAGATTGAAACTACCGGGAAAATAAGAGTGCTGCAATGAAGCTGAAATGCCATGTGAAGAGACTTACAAACTAGATAGTTTCTTTGAATTCTGACTTGTTTGATTTGAAATTATCTTTATCCTTTATGGGTTCCACTAAAGCGTTTTTTCTCTTTTTGTTGCCTGGTTAATGCATCACAGCAAAATTGTGTATTTGATGTAATACCCTTTTCCCTTGGGAAACTTAAATGCATCTCTGGATAGATGAAAGTCAATCAGGAAATAAAAGGGAAATTAACGATTGTTATTTTTGTGTTGGAGATACTTTGAACTCTCACATTTTTCCCCTATTGTTATTCATAAGACAAATACCAATTTTAGCTTGCTTTCTCATTACCTCTCACCATATTTTGCACAGAGAAAGGGAAGCTTTTGCATTGTCGATGGCTGAGTATGCAAAGAGAAATATCTCTACTTTACAAGAGTCGATTCCATTTCACCTTCGGATGATAGAGTGTATGCTTGAAGAAACATGCAATTTTTTTCATCAAAAGGTTGAAAGGTACTGCGTTTTTTAAGTGAATTGGAACATTTTAGTTTCAGAGTTAAATAGGAATAGTTAGTTGGTATACTTTGAATGCTGTTCAAAAATAATGGTTTGTTAGTGCATTCTCTGTTTTGAAGGTTGAAGATAGTGGTAGAGAAAGTTCTGGAAGATTTGACATATGATGTTAATATGGGAGGGTATGTAAGACTTTCAAGAATTCAACATTTTCAATTCTTGTTTTTTATTCAACATAAATTTTTATACCATTATATAATTTCTGATGTGGTAAAATGTGGAGCTACTGTTTATTATTCAACTTTGGGTGCATATTATTCTTATAGATACCTTGGTAGTTCTGATCCTTGTGTATATTAAGAATGCTCTTGTTTTAAACTTTTAAGTTGTCAAAATCCACAACTGCAAATGATGATAGTTGAAACTGGAAGCAGAAATTCTTGCTGGCATTTGTTATTTTACATAGGCCAAAAACGTTTTCCCCCCCAGGAAAAAATCATACCTTCATTTCAAGTAGAAATTTGGGTGCATTCTTTAAGTTTACATGTATATAGTATATACAGAGTCAAAAAACTTAAGGAATAAATCTAATATTTGCAACAGGCTGAAGGGATTTTGCAAACAAGATCGACATTTCATAACATATGATGCCTTGATATAAGTTTGCATATAACAAGACTAGCAATTATCTTATATATCGAGGCCTCATTGAGCAACGCTGTACATCTTGACAGTTGGAGTTTTGCATAGGCGGAGAGGAGATGGACTATTAAGTTTTAACGAGATATGTGACGATTGGTGTTTTTGTGTCGAGGAAAAATAATGTGTCAATTTTTTGTCCCCTCAGCTTTAAATATTTCAAAATGACTACTCCAAGGATCTAACCAACATAGATCCATCTTAAACCTGGATCTATCAAGCACCGAGAAGGATCCAATTTCTTGAGGTGTAATTTTTTTCTTAATTTTTTTACACGTCCAGAAAAATTTACACCTCGAGAAATTTGATCCCTCTTGCTGTTTGATAGATCTGGGTTTAAGATGGATCTATGCTGGTTTTAATGTTTAATTTTTATTTTATAGGCTGACATGGAGTTTTTTAATTACTTTTCATTTGGTTTTATTTTTTTATTTTATGAGCCGATATGAATTATTTTAACCACTTTTTATTTTTGGTAATGTAACGCTATGTTAGGTTACAACTTACATGACAACTTCTCTCCCCATACTGGGCTGTAGAGCACCTCGCTCCTCTCGGTGCAATGAGTGTCTAATAGAGGTGCAATACTATGTTGGATTTCTATACAGTATATGGAAAACAACTACAATGCTAGTCATGCTTCTATTGAGTGCAACCCTCCTTCCTCAATAGAGATTCCCCTTTGGGTGTCCTAGTACAAAGCAACACCGGCAAGGCTGGGTCATTTGGAGTTCGACAATGGTGGGTGACATGCCTCCATTGTTGGGTTTGCAAACAAATTGTGGAGGTTGAATTCAAGAACCATAATCTGAATTAAGTATTTACGAAAATGAAGGGTTAGAAGAATCTATCTCTTCCATTACCACTTAGGGAAGCCACGCCATTGCAAATCAAAATTTTAGATTCGAGGAACATGCAGAAAGAGATGCACTCCCTACAGGTATGTTTCAAGCATGAAAGATAAACTCAACAACAAACTTTGAACTTGTGGATACAGGTTGCTAGAGGGGGGAGAAGGCCCCCTCACGCACTGAGGTGGAAGAGGCATAGAAGAAAACATCGGCATCGGCAAAAAATCGGCAAGGGTGGAGAAAACATCTTCTCGGCAACATCGGCAAAAAAAACGGCAAACCGCAGCAAATATTGAAAAACACAAAATATATTCATTTTTTTCATAATTTTAAGCATATAAAGAAACAATGACATCAAATAAATACATTGGCACATAAATATAGAAAAAACACTGATATATATCATGTAGGCATGCCAAATATAATGAGACATAAAAGTCGATACTAGATAGTATTGAAAGTCTGAATATAGTTGTCCAATAGTACTCAAAAGTGGGAAATCAATGGTCCAATACAAAATGACATCACAAAACTAGTAGCTAACTATCAGTCTCTGAAATATAAATCAATGCCCTCTTCCCCTTTTATGGGAAAAGATCATGGGTTGTTTGCCAGGCCTGCCCCTGAGAGTAGAAGGTCCTGGCCATGTAGTCGATGTCAATGAGGGACACGGTACCAATGAGGGACTCAGTGCCAATGAGGGATTAGATGCATCGACCACTGTAGAAGGTGGTGCTGATGAAGCCACATCACCCTCCATGAAGTCCTCTGGGTCAAAGCAGTCCACCTCCTCCTCCTGTTCCTCCTCTTGCTCCTCCTCACCCTCCTGTCCCTGTTGCTGCTGCTCCTCATCTAACCATGCAGGTGCCTCCTCCATGATAGGTAACTCAACCTCCACCGTCCACTTGGACAATACATCAATATTGTCCAAGCAAATGGCATCCACATCAAATGATTTCTGCACCTGCTTCATCCATAGTCGAAGATTGTAGTGGACATACACCAAGTCATTCAGGCGTGGAAAATCCAACCTGTAAGAGGGTGATAAAAAGATTTAATGAGTCTTGGGCCTTGAGGCCAGAGGAAAACAATATGAAAGAGGATCTTAAATTACAATCATCAATGAATTTAATTGCTCTGATAAAGTTCTTACCTGGTGCGTTTCTTTGAGTGTATTTTATCAAAGGCACTCTAATTACGCTCACATCTAGAAGAGCTACAGGTTTGGCTGAGGACTCGGATGACAATTTTTTTTAAATTTGGTGCCCTTGCACCATATGTCCTCCACCAAACACCTACAATAAACAAGAAAGAAAGAGAATCAGATAATATAATTCAAATTTCAAATTTCAAATAAAATGATAAATCATAAAACACAATTAAAATTTAAGAATTTGAAGTTCAAAATTCAAATAAATTCTAATTTGCAATCACTTACTTGGAGTCAAATTGTTCCTTGCACGGACATCATCAGCATAGCCAAATAGTCCAGTAGCCTCTCGATACATCTCCATCTCACGAGTAATACTCTCCCGAGTCTCAAAATTAGGGACCATCCTATTCATACATTCGATAAGCCCTTCCAAAACCTCTTCATCAAAATCAAACTTACACTTGTAGGAAAAGGGAGGGTTGAGGAAAAGTGCAGCTGCATGAATAGGTCGATGAAGCATCCCGGTCCATTGTGTATCAATCAACTCCCATAGCATCATTTGTCTATTGTGTCCAGGGGTACCCTTCCCCACATAATAAGACCGAATAGACTCTTTGGCCCTATCCATGGCCTCGTACAAATAGCCCATAGCGGGCTTGTCACTGTCTACTAATCTCAAAACCTTTACCAAAGGTTCACTGATTGAGCACACTTCCTTCACTCCTTCCCAAAAGGAGTCAGTGTAAACCAATCTAGCGATGGCTTTCCCATCCTCTCTCCTGCTATATGTGCAATCTTGCCACTCATCACAAACAAACATTTGCTTCAGCTCAAACTGAACTCGAAGCAAAGACTGAAGGGAAATGAAGTTGGTGGCAAATCGTGTGATTCCAGGGCGCAACAATTCCCTATTTCTCGTGCATCTCCTCATGAGGCTAAGAACCCAAGCATGGTTATATATGAATTTGGTGATACTCCTAGCCTGATCAACAACTTCCTTGATGAAGGGAATTTTCCCCACATCCTCTAGCATCAAATCAATACAATGTGCAGCGCATGGACTCCAAAATAGTGAGGGGTGCCTCTCCATAAGCAATCTACCAGCAGCCACATAATTGGCCGCATTATCTGTTATGATCTGCACCACATTGCCCACACCAATCTCCAGAAGGACCCCATTTAACAACTCACATAACAATGCTGCTTCTTTTACCTGTGCCGATGCATCAACGGATTTGAGAAACATGGTACCTTTAGGGCACTGTACCAAGAAATTGAGAAGGGTCCTACCCTTCGCATCTGACCAACCATTGGACATCAATGTGCATCCAAAAATCTCCCATGACTGTTTGAATTCCTCCAATCTAGTGTTGATGTCTTTCTTCTCTGCTTGAAGAATTGGGCCTGGAATCTCCTCATATGTAGGGCACTTGTACCCTGGGTCAACAATAGCAATGGAATCACACATAGGTTGAAAAAAAGGATTGTCTCTTGTTATTGTAAGAGGCAAGTCACTCCAGAAAAACATCCTCCCCATAACCCTATTTGCTTCTTCCTTCTCCCTTTTTTTAACCATGGACTTGATGTTATTCCGTGGAACAAAGAAAGATGAGGCAGCAACCCTCACAGAAGTTGAACCCATGGCCGTGGAGCCCCCAACACTACCCTCAGTGGGATCCGGATGATCATAATCATATGTCCCTGAAGTCCTAGCCACTCCACCTGCAACAAGTTCAGCTCTATTTGCAGTTGACTCTTCCCTTTTTCTATCCTTCGAGTGAATTGCATCATGGGCCATTCTCATAATCTCGGGGGTAACTGCACTTCAAAGCCCCACATCATGGCCAGGGAGTTTTGCCAAATGGTACTTCAACTTGCTAATGCCTCCTGTCATATGTTGTCCACATAATTTGCAATTCAATCATTGTCGGTTTGTTCCATATTCAGGGTCAGCATATTGCCAAAAAGGGTCCAATGCCTTCGGCATTTTTGCAATGGAAATGTATAGCCGCAAAACTCAAACTTGTGACTTCAAAAAAACAAAAAAAAACATTAAACCCAAAGAACAAACCAAAGCACAAGGCTAGTAGCTCTAGGCTTTCCTTAAATGATAAAATCATGAACGCTAAAATAATAAATTGATTGTTAAAATTGTAAAAATTAAAAATTTTAAGAATGTAAAATACTAAAATCTGTTGTCTGTAAATTAAAAATTTTAAGAATGTAAATTGAACAATCCATGGCGAATAAGCTATTCCCTACTTGGTCCAAAACTGTTGAACAATGCCTGGAAGAATATAATGTGATCTTAGAGAAAGGCTTGGTTTCTCATCAAGTGATGAAATGATGTCAAATATATGGATGGAATGGGATACAAAAGGGAAATGGTACAACTTTGTGGAAGCTGGTACGGGAACAATTTGATGACACACTTGTTAAAATACTTCTGGCGGCATTTGACATTTCATTTATTCTTGCATAATTGCATGATATCGAGGCTTCCGAGACTGGAATAATATCATATGTAGAGCCCCTGCTCATTCTTTTTATTCTCATCCTTAATTCCATTGTTGGAGTATGGCATGAGAATAATGCCGGAAAGGCTTTGGAATCTCTCAAAGAATGCAATCTGATCAAGCAAAGGTATTGAGGGATGGATGTTACATTCTATATCTTCCTGTTAGAGAACTTGTTCTAGGAGATATAGTGGATATGAGGGTGGGATACAAGGTTCCTGCATACATGTGAGTTGTATCCCTTAAGACATCAACAATTATGATGGAGCAGAGCTCCTTGACTAGAGAGAGCATGCCTGTGATTAAAAGCACATTCCCAATTCTTGTGAGTGACTATGAATTGCAGTCAAAAGAATGCATGGTATTTGCAGGAACTATAGTTGGAAATGGCTACTGCACTTGCATTGTTGTGAGCATTGGCATATCTACAGAAATAAGTAAAATTCAGGCACAAATTCAGAAAGCTTCAATGGAAGGTGTTGATAGTAAATAATAACATTCAACTGTCAACTGTCAACGTGAACACACATATATTATGATCATTGATTATCCCATAGTAGCTAAACTAATACATTATACAATACTCAGATTTAATTTAAATAGCAATTGTCTAGACAGTCTCCATGTCTGGAAGTGTTGGAAAACGAATTTTGAGTTGTGTAACCCCAATGAACAAGGAGATGATGCGGCATGCCACAATGTTGTATATGGTTCACCACGGCCCCACGATTTCCTTGCTCTGTAGATGATAGTTGCAAACTGGAACCCTCACTGCTCACCACACTACAACTGCACAACAAACCCTCACTACTCCCTCGGGCCTCACAGACTCACGGCAATTGCATGTTGCAACAGCCACGGCCTTTGACAGTCACGGCTCCCTCAAGCTGCCGGTCACGAAGGCTACTGACAGCGTCCTCTAGCAAGCTCGATGGCGTCCTCTACCAAGCTCAGTCACGACTCATGGTAGCCAGCAACGAAAACAAAAAAATAAAACCAAAAAATCAATTTTTATCCACCCGGAAATCGTCATCAGTCGTCGAGCTGCGGTTTCTTGTCGTGGCGCGATTTTTTAGCAAACATCGTCGATTTTTTCCAAACCTCGCGCTATCTGATTTTTACAAAAAATTGCGATTTTATCGGGTGATAAAATCGTCGGGCATGAAAAATCGCGATTTTTCGTGAAATCGACGATTCTTTCTTCTATGGGAAGAGGTAGTTGAAGCCATAATCATAGAGGGATATCTTAGGCAGGTCAAGGAGCTGAATCCTAGAGTGCGAGCTCCATGCCACCTCTTCTCTTTGGATACTATGTTGACAATCACTACCTTCCTTCATGATACCCTTGATTCGAAGGACATTGGTCTCAAACAAGCATGGGTTGGACCCAACTCGATGCTCATTCTTTTTTAATACCATAGGTGATTGTCTTAGAGCACTAAGAGACGACTTTCCTCCCTTCTACATAGGATTTTTTTGGATGTTGACCTCAATAGGGCCTAGTTTGACAAGCTAAGACAATTCAGAGACTAGGGTTTGACAACTGAAAAGAGGGTAAATGTGTAGTTATTGAAATTCTTCCCTCTAGAGTGGTTCTCTCCTTGGCCATCAAAATGATGCCCTACTCAGGGGGAGGGGGTATGGCCTAGTCTCTTCATTGCTTGTTGGAACTATAATGGCAAGTTTTGGTCTTTCTTGGGCACATTTTAGATGTGATTGGGTATCAGGGAGTCACCATGCACCAACTCAACCCAGTTCATTGAGGAGTCTACCAACTCAACTCAATCCATCGAGGAGTCAACAACTCAACCCATTCCATTGGGGAATCAACATGCACCATCTCAACCCAGTCCATGGGGGAACCTACATGTAACGACTCAACTCAGTCCATCGAGGAGTCAACAACTCAACTCAGTCCATCAGGGAGTCCACATGCACCAGCTCAATCCAGTCCATCGAAGAGCCTACATGTAACAACATGCACCAGCTCAACCCAGTCCATTGGGGAGCCTACATGTAACGACTCAACTAAGTCCATCAAGGAGTCAACAACTCAAGCCAGTCCATCAGGGAGTCCACACACACTAACTCAATCCAGTCCATTGGAGAGGCTACATGTAACAACATGCACTAGCTCAACCCAGTTCATCGGGGAGGCTACATGTGACTCAACTCAGTCCATTGAACAATCAACAACTAAACCTAGTACATCAGGGAGTCCACATGCACTAGCTCAATCCAGTCCATCGAAGAGCCTACATGTAGAGGATCATCCAACTCTCTGTCTCTTCCTTTCACAGGAAGAGACAGACCATCCTCCCCGTCTAGGGAGAATGTCTCACTAATACTGCAATATCATCCTTCCCTCTCAACGAGGGAGTCAACATGAGACTAATTTCCCCACTTTGTCACAGAGTGTTTGAGAGAAGGTACTGCTCCATTCCGAGTCATCTAGGGAGTAATCTCCTCACTCCGTTACAAAGTGGTTGGAAGAAGTCACTGCTCCATTTTGACAATCCTACCCTTATCCAAGTCACATGGTGAATACGGAGAAACGTCAGATTCATCAATTTCTAGGGGGATGATGTTCGCAACTAGGGACTAGTTTTCTCATCTCGTCACAGGATGTTCAAAAGAAGGAACTGCCCTACTCTGAACTATTTAGCTAAGTCTCATGTCTAACACTAAAGGAATGCTTGATGCATCAACACCACTCATCATTCAAGGCCCAATCTCCCCATAGGATTGTCTGAGAGAAGATCCTTCCCTACCTTTGGGTCATTCTCCCTTAGCCAAGTCACATGATTAATACTAGGAGAATGCCCACCCGATGCTGCAGACATCCGTCTTTCAACTAATCACATCTCTCTTTGTGTTAGAGTGCCTGGCTCCCTCTGCATTTGAGCATCTTGCTCTTGGTGATGATCAAGTACATCAAGGATCCTCTTAACTGCCTGTATGGTGAGATCCACCAAATCTAAATCGAAGAACAACATCACTCATCTTCTTCATATTTGTCACCATCAGTGTAGCCATGGACTTACAGTCCTGTTGAGGCCTGGAAAATCGCAGGCAACAACAGCAAGGGATTCTCCCCAGTCAACGTTCCCAACTAGCCCGTGACTGTTTGGTATGGGGAATCTGTCCGATTTACGGTCCGGCTACTGTAGGTCAAGTAACAAAAATTAAAAGGTTTTATCGGTTGCGGCCCAGTCCACCGTATATATTTTTGTGTTTTTAACTTTGAGTATGATATGCAAGTGCCTATCTAAAATGCAGATTGATAAAGAATACGAGGAGCGGTCACAATGTGATGCACAGGTTCTTACCTCTTGTCTTAGACTCTCGCATCTGAACCACACACAGCAGGAAATAAAACTAACTAAGCTGTCCCTAGGGAGTGAGATTATCATTTAATGAGTAATGTATTATTGTTCACGCACTAAGAAAAATCACAGGTAGCTGTTCTTTGATTCAAAACACATAAACATGAATAGATGGATGAACAACAAGATAGCTCATTGTCTGTGAAAACATTCATTACTCATAGTGGAAATTATCATAAAATAAACCAGAGAACATTCATAAAAGAACATAGGTTCAACGAGTTAGAACGATCTCACGGTTAATGAATAAAGGTCGAAAACGAAATAGTTCCCCTTCAACAACATCCATTGAACAACATTTGAACATTCCACCAAAGCTTTCTCCAACAGGAAAAACTGTAATAGTATATTGCAAAACGAAATAGTTTCTCTTACAATGTGTTCTCACTAGTCTCACTGGGAAAAAGTCCTCTTCTCTATCTAACTCTCCTATACTTATACAAAAGGCAAAACTTTTGGGCTGCCCCAAATGACCCCTGGGCTTCCCCAACGTTTCATTTCCCAAAATTGTCTTATATTGAGTGTTCATACAATTTACAATATATTACATTAAAACAAAATAATAAAGCACTTTAAGTAGAGGGCCCCACTTGATTATTTAGGAACCTTTTCCATGCTTGGGCTTCTGACGCTATACTCTCAAATTCAGAAGGCTCGAGAAAACGAATGTTGATTTCAAATTTTGCAGCTTGATTTTTAATCACTTCAATTCTTGCTGAGCTTAGGCGTAGTTGGTCCTCCAACAACTGTACACTAACTGCTGAATGAGCCACTTCCTCTTTCAAGATATGTTCGTCCAAGACCTTGACTTGTTGAATCCTCTGCTCATCCTCTTGATATATGCTCTGTAACATTTCTACGAATAGGTCGTGTTCTGGAAATGCATCTAGTCTCCGCTTAGTAGCCGCTTGGCATCGATTGTAAGTGATCAACAACCTTCTGCAATACTCGATGCAAGCTCCTCTTGTCTTCTTTACCGCCTTCTTGAACTCTTCTGCTGTGTTTATTGCAAATTCCAACAAGTCATAATCTTGCCTTAAGCCTTGTTGATCCTTTGCTGGTAAGTCTGCATGAATCTCTTCATTGGCCTCCAATCTTCCTATCCTTTCCGTCAAGACTTCCAAAATGTCTTGAGACCTATCCACAAAATACGAGGTGGTTTCCAAAATTTCTTCCAATCTGTTATCTACCTGCAAGATTCTGCATCTTTGCCGCTTTTTGTTCAACTTTCTTCCTTTCTTCTTCTTCACTTTTAAGCCAACTCTCGGCCTCCTGTGCTAGTCTCCTAGCATCTTCTTCTCTTTTCCTGGCCTCCTCTTCATTAGCTTTCTTCTGTTCAGCTTGGCCCTTACCACCTTTAGTGGTGATCTTCTTTTTAAATCTTCTTTTTAATGCAGTCATATTTTCTGCATTTCTGAAAATTTCTTCCTCCTTATCCCAATGGTTTGTATATTCAAAATGCACATTTGCTTCCTTGCAACGTTCCACAACTTTGTCCTGAGAATCATTTCTATGGAAGTTCATTTCCCCAAAGTGAAAATGTTCCAATTCCTGTACGAACTCACCAGCTTTTTTAACTTTTGAAAACTTATAGCTTTTCGGTCTGAAAGGTATGGGAGGATAAGTTGCCTTCTTGTGTTCGAACAGAAAACTCCCTATAGCATCCAGGAAAACCTGCCTAACTGCTTCTTTATGCACCACAAAATCAGTGGCATACTTGGGGAGCAACGCAGGTGCCCTAGAGCAACCATACATTCTAATATACATCCTCTCATCGGTCAAATAATAATTAGCATACTCCTCAATGACTTTCAATGCCTCTACCGACATACAATTGCATTCTTTCAAGAAAATTAACGTATACAAGGGCATAATAAATTGTTCACAAATTTCTTTATAATGACTGTAATATTTGTGTGCCCATAACAACTTGTAGGCTGTGTACACAGGGGTTCTGTTCCTGTCCCACATGCACCTTAGGTTTGGAAATGGCTGGGTGCATAGTATACAATCTATTAATATGGAGCTCATGTAGAACTTAGATTTTTTCTGAGACACCCCTCCCAGAGCTGAAGCAATGCAAGCCGAGAGACTGTTGGACACAATGTTCGCCCAGTTGAAAACAGTCCCTTGGCTGGCTACACTGAAGATAATAGGAACCCATCCTAACTTAAACCTTTTGCCGTGAGCTCTCCCGAAAATTCTGTTCAGCATTAACGCAATAAACCTATAAGGGGTTCTTAGAGTAGCTGTGTCATATTCCCTTGATGGCCTGATTTGAAAATTCTTACCAGGTATCATCATTCTTTTTACTGTTTCAACCAGGTCTAGGTTAATCTCTTTCAGCCAATCTTCAGTTAGGTAAACCTGGGCTTCTGGTAAGTGATAAGCTAATGATACATAACCAGGGCTGTAAGCAGCATAGCCCTGCTTGGCAGTATTGGCCAGAATCATAGTAGTCACGTCTGCCCTAGGCAGAATCCATCCAATCACTTCTGAGCATGGGAAAAGCTCAGGCCTGGTAGCTATCTTCATCAAGGCAGATTTTTCAATATTAGCATATATTGTTAACTCTTCAATCCCGGTATCAGGCACCTCTTGGTTTGAAACCAGTCTGTAAATCTCGCCCCACTTGTAGTCAGGTTCCACACCGGTGGTGGCTCTAGTATCCTCATAAATGTACTCAACCTTTGTAATAATTTCCACCTCAAGATCCCCTTTAGCAATGGGAGCTTTCTTTTTCTGTTTTTTTGACATCTCGTCTTTGGAAAAGTTGCCCTGTCACAAAACAAAATGCCTTTAGGCTTTTCTTTTTGAGCTGTTAACCAGTATTCAAAGAACGAAGAAAAATTGAATAAGCATTTACCTCGGCCATATTTGCCATAGCTAAATCTATGTAGATACAAAACCAAGGCTAACTAGCAAATACTTCTGCAAAAAGATAGGTCCTGAAAAATCCTAAGTCATGCCCGCGATTAAAATCAACATGATCGACAAAAGGCGTCATAACCTCGCTAACATTTTAAAACTTCTACCGGCGATACTAAACACGACAATATGTGAAGAAAAACTTGTTTGATCAAAACTAAAACCCTCGGCGTTATCAACTTCAGTAGAATACGTTCTAACTCCTTGCTCAAAAATAAATCCCATCAAATGAGGCTTATCCTCAAAAAATGCGACCCTAGTTCCAAAACACGCGAGCAACCAAATCACTGAAAAAAAAACCCTCCGGCATTTCGAACAAAACCAGGGTAAACGCCCACCAACTGCAAAAGAAAGGAAAATTCCCCCCCGGATGGTCATACGCAAACCCAGAAAAACCAGTGCAGACAACGTAACGCTTGTCTGCACCAGTTTCCTAAACAGTCGGAAAATGTTCGAAAACTCATAACGGCTCTGCAATAATCACCAAGGAAAAACGAGAAAACCGCCCCTGTCCGCTAACTATCAAAGTGAACCACCAGATATGCTGATAAACCCATACACATATGCCCATTGACCACGGTTGGAAAAACCTAACCAAGGACGAGACCCTAGTTCCAAAAACTCAAAAGAAAGGGCAAAATCATGGTTGGCCTATTTGGCAATGAGCTGTGCAGTCAACAAGGAGAATCTGAAAGCTTCCACGGTGACGCCACCCACGAACGAGCTCCCGACAGCTAGGTACAACGCCTAGTTCGAAACGACAAGGACAGCGAAGGCACGAGTACGCAGGGATAATAATAGAATAATGCCCAATCCCACATATACATATATATCCCTGTGAAAAAACTCGGCGGGAAAAACTACAAAACGGGCGGCGGGACAACTAAGGTATCGGAGATCAACCTACTACAGAGCCGCAATGGTGGGCGACGGAGATGCTATGAGTTTTGCAGTACAATGAAAATTGTCGGTGAAACACACAATAAAAATCCCAGCATCGGAGCTCAAAATGACTATAGTCTCGGACTATTAGTATGTTACAACGCCGCAACGACGGAGGCTACAAGGACAAGAGGTTCCGTAGACCAGTCAAAAGTCAGAGAAAAAAAAAACTAACGTTAAGCGAACCGTCAGCAAAATAAATCATACACATCGACGAAAGAAAAAGTATAACGCAGAAGTTTAGTCTGCTCCAAAGCCGCAACGGTGGAACTCAAATCGACTAAGGATTTTGAGATTGACGGCGATCAAAAACTTATCCTCAATTCAAATGTCCCAATCGGCGCCGACAGCGACAAGAACAAAAACACAAAAGCAGACCGCGAGATCAGGAAAGGTCAAAACTTTCGTCGTGGTGCTTCGCAATTTTCCATCCAAAACGTCGGCAATACAAAGTACAAGTGCTCCGACGACGACGAAATAAAACGTCGAAAAAACAAAGCGCATCGGCTGAAAACACGGTTTTGGATCGGGTCATTATTCTATTGAGCCTTCGCAACGGCGGCTGTGTAGGTGACTACGGCCCCGATTCATAACTCAAACCACTTCCGACAGCGAAGATAAGAAATCACCGTAAGTCACAAATTAAGTCAAAAGGTAGCATCAGCATAAAAGATATTCAATCAACAATCAACCTCAAAAAATCAAACTCGCAGTAAAGGTAAGCAACCCCAACAAATTAAGCAAGACAAAATTTAAATGGAGGGTCCAAATTTTTTAGAAATTTGGGAAAAAGTTGCAGCTGCAACAAGTCCATCATGTTAGATTCGTTCAGGATCTCAACTATGTTCTTCCTTAACTGAGGAAGATCTCATCAGGTCTTAGTCACACCTCCAATACCAATAAATGATAAAACAAGCTAAGATCCACATCTCAAGGTCAGAGGCTAACTCCCTGTGTATCTGACAATAAGTCTCTCTGTCTTAATGGGGAACAAATCACCAGTATACATCATCATTATTAATAATACCGTTGAATTTTTAGCGTTAGCATGAATAGTTTTAAAATTTGTAGACTAACATAAACAAATGACAAGTGCAGTTAACACTATCAACACATCAACACATTGAACACATGATTTTTCATTGGTGAAACCTTTAAAGGACAAAAACCCCAAAAGCATTAGTAATTCATCTCGTAAATGAGATGACTGAGTTTTTCCAAAAATCCACAAACCCTAACTGAGTGTGTACCATAGATCCACAATTACAGAAGATAATACAAATACACAACAAATACCAATTTGGCTTTTTAACAAGTTAGGGCGTTTTGCCCTAACTTTCTCTTCCCTGCCCAGAAATTAGCAGGCTGCCTAAATTCTTGTCTTTCCTACTCAGATTTGTTTGTAAGGCTGCCCATGCCCTGCTGCTCATTTACCGTACTGCTCGGCCTGCTGCTCGCTGCCCTGCCTGCTCGACTCTCCCCTGTTTCCTTGCTTTGTTGTCATCCTGCTGCTCGTAGGGAAGACAAACCTGCTCGGCCTAGCTCGAGGTCCTTACGGGTTGGCCTGTGGGTTGCCTGAGCGCCTGTACAGACCCGACAGCCATAACAGGCCGCGGGCTGTTGCTAAGGCCCTCACGGGTATGCCAACAGGATGCCCGTGGGTTTGTGTGGCCACGACAGCCCTCACGGGTCTTCCTGTAGGCTACCCGAGGGTTTTCCGTTGGTCGAAACCCTCACGGGTATGCCTGCAATAGGCTTTCCGAGGGTAGAGAAGGAGGGCCGAAACTGCAATGAGCTTGCTCGAAAGAAGAGAGGGGCAGCCCGTGGAAAATTAGGGTTGCCTGTGAACTTTAACAACTGCCCGACGAATGTTTGATGTTGCCCACAGAGGGAAGAAAGGTAGGGTAAAACCCTAGCTCAAAACTGATGGAAAATGATGCTGCTAAAAACCCTAACTTAGGGTTTATAAAAATAATTGTGAATGCCCTAGCTAGATTCATCCATGCTAGGGCATCACATTAATTTTCTTTCTCTTCAACAACCTGTGAAATCTTCAGTTGGAGCAGCTATACCTATGAGAGCAAGTGTGTGTATGTAATGAAATGGATTGATCTTCTTTTATATCCTTTGAGTCACCTGTAAGTGGACCAAAATTAGGAAATAACAAAATATTATTATTTTATTCTTTTCTAAGTTTGACTTTTGCCTTTAGTGGTACTAAAGGTCTTGTTGCACTTTCATTTTTACACCTTAGTGGTACTAAGGGTCCTTATGTATTTTGACTTTTGCTTTAGCCTTCTTCAAGTGCCCTGTGGTCAATACAAGTGGTCAAGGTGGTCTTTCATCACCACTCAAAGTACATCATCATAAATAGAGAGAGTTACTAATGCTTTTATCTCACACTCTGTGTGATGCCAAGATCGGGTACGAAGGTGTCTTAACCAAGGGTAGCTAAGCCTTGGAGAAGATCACAAAGCCCACTGATTGAGGGTCAGAGTGTCACACATGCCTAGACCTGGTCTAGGGATTATAGTGTCTTCCTGGTAACAGACCAGGTGCCTCAGCGATAGGCTGCATAATTTGACAATAGGTCAAATACTTGGTAACAGACCAAGCACCTCCATTCTCCCGGAGAATGGCCCTCAACCCCGAGTTGAGCCCCTAGTCCTGGACTAGGTAAATTCCTGGTAATTGACTAGGTGCCTCCATTCAAAAGAATGGCCCCTTAGCTCTAGGCTTAGTCCCCAGTGCTAGATTGGTTCCACATCCTGGTCCTGAACTAGATGTCATCGTTCAACATAATGATCACTCAACTCAAGGTTGAGTCCCCAAGTGCTGGACTGGTTCCATATTGTGGTCTCGGACCAGATATCCCCATTCAATAGAATGGTCACTCAACTCTAGGTTGAGTCCACAACCTAGTCCCAGACCAGGTGTCTCCATTCTCCTAAGAGAATGGCTCTCGATGGTGCTCAGAAAAAAAAAATCAACAAATACATCTTGAGGCACAGTTTTGTGTGCCTCCTCAGAAATCAACCGAGTAGCTCTCATCCTCTAGGACTAACATGTTTCAATCCACATTTAGTGTCTATCATGATTCCAACATGAAACCAATTGCTCCTCATGATCATCGAAAGAATGAACATCTGTTGTAGAGAGGTTGACATTTGTTGGAGCCTCCTACTTCCAACTGTCAATCTCCATATGAGATCCTTTGGACTTGTGGGTCACATATGATTGAATGTCCTAGGTCTACGTATATCAATTGTCACTATTGAACAATCATCATTTGTTTTTCAAGAATCACATCCATTTTAGTTGCTGCCTCTGTCACAGAAGCCATCTTACTACTTGATCTAAGCCATGCTCCTACAAACTTCCCGCTTCAGAGCATTCTGCTCTCTCTCGAATATTGAGCATCAACGGGATCTATGTTGAACTTTTAGCATTAGCATGAATACTTTAAAATTTGTAGACTAACATATAACAATTGACAAGTGTAGTAAATAACATCAACACATCAACACACTAAACACAAGAGTTTTTCACTGGGAAACCTTTAAAGACAAAAACCCCAAAAGCATTATTAATTCATGTTGTAAATGAGATGACTGAGTTCTTCAATGAATTCTCAAACCCTAATGGGTTTGTACCATAGATCCACAAATTACAGAAGATAATTTTTACATAAAAATGCCAAATTCGGGCTTTCTGCCCTAATTTTTTCTCTCCTGACTAGAAAACACAGACTGCCCAAATTTTGTTGTATTATGCCTGCCTGGACCTGTCTAGCTGCCCGAAAAACCTGCAGAAGTTGCTTGAGCTCTTGTATGCCTGCTCGAACCTCTGGTCGGATCTTTTGCTGCTCTGCCCAAGCTTGCTATTGCTCTGCTCAAGCTTGCCCAGGTCTGTTGCAGCTTTGCCCAAGCTGCCCTAGACCTACCCAACCTTGCTCCTGTTGGCCAAGTTTTGCCCGATAGTCCTCCCGGCGCATTTCCTGCTGCCCGAGGCTCGTACAAGCTTGTCTGTTGGTTGCCCGAGGGTCTGCGTATACCTGGCAGCCCTCCCGGGCTAGTCTGAAGGCTGCCTGAGGGTGGGGTGCAGACCCGGCAGCCCTCACGGGCTGGCCTATTGGCTGCCCGAGGGTTTGTGCAGACCTGGAAGCCCTTACGGGCTTCTTGTGGGTGCTTGGTGGCTGCCCCAAGCTTGGCCGAGAGAAGAAGAGGGCTGCCCGAAGGTGCCTATGAGTGTTGGAGAGACTGCATAGAGGAGAAGAGTGTTGCCCGGGATGACTGTGGAGCTTCCCTTTAGATGGAATGCTGCAACTGGTGGAGTTAGGGTAAAACCCTAAGACATAAAGATGCTGCAAAATAATGATGAAACCCTAGTTTAGGTTTTGATAAAAAAGACAAGTGTGAATGCCCTAGCTAGACTCATCCATGCTAGGGCATAAACACAAAACTTTCTTCTCTTCAATAACCAATGAATTCTTCTGTTGGAGTAGCTGCAAGTGCAAGAGCAAGTGTGTGTAATAATGAAATGGATTGATCTTCTTTTACAGCCTTTGAGTCACCTGTGAGTGGACCAAAATTCAAAAGAACAAAATAATATTATTTTATTCTTTTATCACTTTAACTTTTACCTTTAGTGGTACTAAAGGTATTTTTGCGCTTTCACTTTGACTCCTTAGTGGCGCTAAGAGTGCTTATGTATTTTAGACTTTTACTTTAACCTTCTTCAAGTGCCCTGTGGTCAAAACAAGTAGTCAAGGTGGTCCTTCATCCCCACTCAAAGTACATCATCATAAACAGAGAGAATTACTAATGCTTTTATCTCACACTCTATATGACACCAAGATCGGATACTAAGGTGTCTTAACCAAGGGTAGCTAAGCCTTGGAGAAGATCACAAAGCCCACTGATCGAGGGTTAGAGTGTCACACATGCCCATACCCGGTCTAGGGCTTATAGTGTAATCCTGGTAACAGACCAAGTGCCTTAGCCATAGGCTGCATAATTTGACACAAGGTCAAATACTTGGTAACATACCAAGCGCCTCCATTATCCTGGAGAATGGCCCTCAACCCTGGGCTGAGCCCCTAATCCTGAACTAGGTTAAATTTTTGGTAACTGACCAGGTGCCTCCATTTAATGAATGGCCACTCAACTCTAGGCCGAGTCCCCCATTGCTAGACTGGTTCCACATCTTGGTCTCGGACCAGATGTCACCATTCAACAGATTGGTCACTCAACTCAAGGTTGAGTCCCCCAGTGCTGGACTGGTTACATATCTTGGTCCTGGACCAAATATCCCCATTCAACAGAGTGCTCACTCAAATCAAGGTTGAGTCCCCCAGTACTGGACTGGTTCCACATCCTTGTCCCGGACCAGATGTCTTGATTCTCCTAAGAGAATGGCTCTCAATGCTGCTCAGAAAAATCAACACTCCCTCTCAGCGAGAGAGGCATTCTTTGCCATGCCAAGCTTGTCACGAAAATACACGAACTTTGTTGCTGTTAGAGGCTTGGTTAGGATATCTGCGATCTGTTCATTCGTACGAATGTACTGCAGCTTCAAAGCACCTCTTTGTACTAGGTCTCTGATGAAATGATACTTCATTTCAATGTGTTTCGATCTATCATGAAACACCGGGTTCTCCGAAAGCTTAATGCAACTTTGATTATTGCAATGGATGATCGTTGAGTTGAGCTTTCCACCGAACAGATTAGATAGAAGTTTTTTGAGTAAAACTGCTTCCTTGTAGGCATCACTTGCAGCAATATACTCTACCTCGTCTGTACTCTGAGCTATGGAACCCTGCTTCCTGCTGGACCAAGAGATCATTGCAGATCCCATACTGAAGTAGTAACCAGAGGTGCTTTTTCGGTCTATTGCATTGCCAGCCCAAACTGAATCAGCATATCCTGCTAATAATACTCCACTGTTGGAAGTATACCTGAGCCCATAAGTGATAGTACCTTGTACATATCTGAGTACATGTTTAGAAACTACCCAGTGTATGTGCTTTGGATCGGACATGAATTGACTCAGAACATTCATTGTATAACAGATATTTGGTCTCGTATGCACGAGATACATCAAGAATCCAATAAGCTGTCTGTATAGAGTAGAGTCCCCACTTTGTGAATTGGTGGTTGAGTCACGCAACTTTGGCAAGTTGGTAGTCATGGGTGCGCTCATGGACTTTCAGTCCTGCATCCCAAATCTCTTTAAGATGTCTGCTGCATACTTCCCCTATGTCAGGAAGATCTCGCCTTGCTTTTGCCAGATGTCTAAGCCAAGAAAATAATGCATCAAACCGAGATCCTTCATTTCAAATTCAGAGGTAAGCTCCCTCTTACACTATTCTATCAACTATTCCTCACTTGTAAGAAACAAGTCATCGACATATAGAACTATGAACAACCTTAAAGTACAAGTTGGAATCATCTGTACTTTTGGAAAACCCCAAGCTGTAAAGAAATCCATCCATCCTCGCATACTGGACTCTCGGAGCCTGTTTTAGTCCATACAAGGCTTTCTTTAGTTTACACTCATGGGTCTTATTCCCATGAGTCACAAAGCCTTTCGGTTGTTCAATATAAACTTCCCAACCTTGCTGCTGCTGGCCAAGATCTGCTCGGCAGTCCTCTGGGCCTATTTGCTGTTGCCCGAGGCCCTTACGAGCTTGTCAGTTGGCTGCCCGAGGGTTTGTGCAGACTCGGCAGCCCTCCCGGGCTAGTCTGTAGGCTTCTCAAGGGTGGGGTACAGACCCGGCAGCCCTCACGGGTTGGCTTGTTGGTTGCACGAGAGTTTGTGTAGACCCGACAACCCTTATGGGCTTCTTGTGGGTGCTTGGTAGCTGCCCCAAGCCTGTCCGAGAGAAGAAGAGGGCTTTCGGAGGTGCCCGCGAGTGTTGGAGAAGATGCTAAGAGGAGAAGAGTGCTGCCCGAGATGACTGTGGAGCTGCTCGTGAGATGGAATGCTGCAACTGGTGGAGTTAGGGTAAAACCTAAGACATAAAGATGCAGCAAAATCATGATGAAACACTAGTTTAGGGTTTGATAAAAAAGGCAAGTATGAATGCCCTAGCTAGACTCATCTTTGCTAGGGCATAAACACAAAACTTCCTTCTCTTCAATAACCAACGAATTCTTCTGTTGGAGCAGCTGCAAGTGCAAGAGCAAGTGTGTGTAATAATGAAATGGATTGATCTTCTTTTATAGCCTTTCACCTGTAAGTGGATCAAAACTCAAAAGAACAAAATAATATTATTTTATTCTTTTATCACTTTGACTCTTACCTTTAGTGGTACTAAAGGTCTTTTTGCACTTTCACTTTGACTCCTTAGTGGTACTAAGGGTCCTTATGTATTTTAGACTTTTACTTTAGCCTTCTTCAAGTGCCTTGTGGTCAAAACAAGTAGTCAAGGTGGTCCTTCATCCCCACTCAAAGTACATCATCATAAATAGAGAGAATTACTAATGCTTTTATCTCACACTCTATATGACACCAAGATCGGATACTAAGGTGTCTTAACCAAGGGTAGCCAAGCCTTGGAGAAGATCACAAAGCCCATTGATCGAGGGTTAGAGTGTCACACATGCCTAGACCCGGTCTAGGGCTTATAGTGTAATCATGGTAACGGACCAGGTGCCTCAACCACAGGCTGCATAATTTGTGTAATATCCCAAATACTGATATTCTCTAATGTTCTATGATAGTGCTGACTCGCACACTCAATCTCCTACAACTTTGCAAAATAACTGTGCATGCAAAC
>LPNX010944464.1:312-14812 GCA_001517045.1 Pseudotsuga menziesii
AGATATTGTTCCCAGCCTCCGGATCTCTGCTTTCACCAAGATGGATGACCCTGCCATCATCACAGAAAGGCTGGCACAAATATTACAACTTGAGGAGGATAGACTTGTCGCAGGCTTCCAGCAACAGGTACAGAAAGCTCGAGAAAAAGCGTGGCATGACAGGCACATCAAGTGGAAACATTTTCAACAGGGTGATCTTGTGCTCCTTTATGACAGCAGATTCATGAAGTTCCCTGGCAAGTTTAAAACACATTGGAAAGGACCTTATGTAGTACAGGGCGTTACTGATGGGGGTGCAGTTCAGTTAGCCAATTTAAATGGCGAACTTTTTCCCTCTATGATAAACGGGAGCCGACTAAAAAAGTATGTCGACAGACCAGGCGTCAGAACAGGGGAGCGATCTAATTAAATAGGTAGCATGTTTTGTCCACAGCACGCGAAGTACCAAGCTGGTCGTAGGTCGCAGGGTCAGGCTGTGTCGAAGTCTCAGGGTATGGCGCAACTATGATAGATGGGACATACCGCAATTCGGCGGCGCTAGCACGAGCGCTGCTCTCATTGCTAATCATCATGAGATTTTGGGGAAAATCCAGTGCCCCGAGCAGCAGATTCACGGAACGTCATCAGATTTCGTATCATGATTAAACCATGATACCATTCCCCGCATCAGGATTTTATAAAGGGCTATTTCGATTTGTAAATTCTGTCTGAACCACATCTGTGACATTTCAGTCTGAACTATGTCGAACGACAGTAATGTTCAGACGTTGGTACGGGACGTAAGGGACAGAGGTCTGCAACACCTTCTCGCTATGCCATTTACACAGTTCTGCTCGATTAAGTATAAGGATAGGCAGGAGTTTTCTCTAAATTTACACAGACAACCAGGAGTCTGCTCTAACATAGAGCAGCCAAGGGCGTAAGGCCTCGCAGAACGATTCTGGGTACTCCCCCTACGCTGACTGTTGATGTCGCGGAACTACGCCAAGTAGGCTCCCCATGTGGCGGGACATGCAATTCCAGGGGACCCCAAAGTCGTGGATGGTCAAGTTTAGGCCATCCAAGAGCCGGACGTTGATGCAGGTGGTTGAGATGCCTTTCTTCAGTCGACCTACTGCAAAGGACAGAAGTATGCAACTGGCAGCAACATGGAGAACTTCATTCAGCAGTATCCTATGTCGCCTCAGTGATATTAGGCCATCAGACAAGCTGCAGAGTGTCCCGGGACGGGCCACTAGTGAGTCTTAGGGGCCTGTTGGAGCGCATACTCCATAGGGGGTAACTCCGCGGTTAAGTTGTAAGTGGAGCGGTGGGTAAAAATAGTCTTAGGGGTGTCGGGGTAAGTCAAAACCCTCTCTGTTTGTAATAAGCCCATGGTTTAAATCCAAGGTTAGGGTTTTTGTGGGTGCCCATGGTTTAAGACCAAGGTTTTGTAAAGCCGCGCGGTATAAATAAGCGCTTATGTAAAATAGAGAGGTTAGGCTTTTTGATGTAAGAAAAGATAAGGCAAGTAAGATCGGATTCTGTAAGGAAAGGACAAGTCCCAGCTGTGTGCGTGGATGACCTCTGCAGCTGTGTGCGCAGAGGGATTTTGTAAGGAGGAAAGAAAGATCTGCAGCTGTGTGCGCAGAAGCCTGCTGCTGTGTGCGCGGCTGTCAAAAGGAAGAAGGAATCTGCAGCTGTGTGCGCAGATAAACTGTGGTTTTGAGGAAAGAGGAATAAAACGCAGTTTGTGGACATAGCCCCTACACTGGGGGTGAACCACGTTATATGTGGTGT
This sequence comes from Pseudotsuga menziesii, assembly GCA_001517045.1. Lineage (NCBI taxonomy): Eukaryota > Viridiplantae > Streptophyta > Pinopsida > Pinales > Pinaceae > Pseudotsuga > Pseudotsuga menziesii. The sequence goes on from LPNX010944464.1 coordinate 2,092, forward strand.
TGTGGTTTTGTTGTGTTGTTTCTGTTTCTGTCATTTTCATGCATTAAACCGAATATATCTGATAATATAAGATCTCTGCTAATACTAAGCTTCGCTGTGAATTCCCTGTAGTGGGTTATGCAAGTTGGTTTGTGTATTATGTTGTGAAATATATATGAATGAATGATAGATTAATCAGAAGTCAATTAGTAATTATTTAGAAAGGCTAAGGTACAGTAATACCCCTCTCTGCATGCAGAAACCTGATTCTGCGGCACCCCATTGCTGTTTCGGGTGAGACTGCAACCTGCGCGCGGGTTGTTGCCGAAAGGGCCAACACAGTGGGTCTTTTGTTGGTGCGACGTGAAAAGCATTAACCCGGGTCTGCCCAAGTGCCAACAGGTTTCCCCAAGGAAAACTCTTTGTGTCTCTTGCCCCTTGTGATGTGCTTATGTTTTACTGATGTGCTTTTTATTCTCTCAGTTAAAATATCCTAAGATCATAATGCTAGCTTATATGATGAAAACATAACATGGGATCAGAGCTAACCTGAGAAGAAGATATTGTGCAGCCACAGAAGCTAGGGATTATTACTTTTTGGTTCTCTCTCCACAATCTATCAGCAAAAGTATGCTAGGATGACTCTCCATTGAAGGGCGCATCTTTCTGTCGAAGCGGAATTCGATTCTGAGCATTTTCAGTTTTTGATGCAAAAATTAGGGCTTTCTATAGAAGAGGAATTTTTATGTGATACCAACATAGGATTGTTATCCTCATCAAAACCAAATTTTAGAGACCTGGATCAAGAAATTTGGTTAGGTGAAACTCTGGGAAAGTCAAACCCTAGTTTGCCTCGAGCTAGAAAAACCCTAAGTACTAAAACTGCTAAGTTTTGGTACATTCGCTATATCCTGATATTGGTGAAGTATCAAGAGATAAAAATTGTAGGGGATGAAGCTAAACTCCTGATGTACAATGTGTCCAAAATTAAGCCTCATATTCACTATATTCTGGGAGATATTATCCCTCCAAGTTAGGGTTCTAGCCTCTTCCAGAATTCATCCCTAAAGAGGACACCTGGGGAAAACTCAATATCTTGGGCTACAGAGGTCCAAATGGAATTCTTTAAGATGTTACAGAAATGGCACAAACCTTAATTTCAATGGTACAAATATCAGACTCGGAAGATGAACTAGTGATACGTGTCATGCCATACAACTTTTCTGTTCTAAACAGTCCTGTAACAGGTCACCTTGGGAAAAGGATCATAAATCCCAAATGGTGAAACCAATTCTGATGAAACCTGTGGTGTTAGATCAAGGACATGCGAGGTTACCGCAGTGAGAAATTTTAGACCTAGAGGAGTATTAATTTTAGATACATTACAAAAACAGTAACAGGAATTTCTACAAAAGAAATTGGAAAATTAGGGCTTCCTGTTCCGGGAGCTTCCCTCCACTGTTTTCAGAAAAGGAGTACATTGGATAGCTCCATTTGAAGAGATATATCTCTATATCTAATAATATCTAAAAGTTTCCAAGTTTTGAAAATTAGGGTTTTTGTGACAAACCCTAGATCAGCAAGCTCCGGAACCAGGATGGACACCTCAAATCGGTAAGATCTAATCTTTTACTATTTCCATTTGAGCTTCTCATTTCAAAGTGTTATATCACATCAGCTTGATGATAAGATTGATGAAGTTGATGAATTCCAAGCATAGAAGTACTTGATCTCTCTGAATAAAATGTATTGGACACCTACATGAGTATAGAGATTCCAGTATCAAAGGGAGGTGAGGCTAGAATCCTTTCATAAGAAGAACTTGGTCAAGGCCTAGAATATCATTACTGATTCAGTCATGAATCAACTTGTACTACAAGTGTCTTCCTTAAAGACACCAAAGATGTTTAATTCCTTGACCAAGCTATTTGAATGGAAGAACATACATCAGAAGATGACCTTAAGAAACCAGTTGAAGAATGTGAAGATCCAGAATACAGAGACCATGCAGTCATAAGGGTATCTCAAATCAAAGAACAACTTGAAGCAGAATGCAGAAGTGGTGATAGCCACCTTGAATAGCCTCCCAGGATCATGGGATTCATTCATGTGAGGAATTTGTGCTATAAGGAAGTTATTACTTTCAGTAGACTCTAAGAAGAAGAAGAAGCTCGACTCATAAAAAGAGAAGAGAAGATGGGAGCAACTAAAGATCAAGCTCTCACCATCCAAGGAAGATCCCTCAATCGATGGGGAATATGAAGATCTCAACTCTTGAAAAACTTCTTATCCACCTTAGCATTTGGATAAGAAACAATGCTATCATGAATGATTAAGATGACAAAGCTAAAGGCTCAAGAAGGAGTATACCCACAAATCAAATAAAGATAAGTATTCAATTGTCATTTCATAATATTGTTTTGTTATGCATTTGTTTATATTCAGTTAATGTATTATGCATGATAGAATGTTTCCATTAATGACAGTATACTACTAATATGCATGTGATGGGTAAGTAGCTCATGGTGCTATACAACTCTCCATTGCTACTTATCTAGAATGAAACCTCTTTGTTGACATATTGGATTAGTGCACAATCTCAATGTTGTCCTGGTAGAGATGGAAGGCATCTAGAACATTTTAGTGAGATATGGATGAATGTTGTATTAGCTAAAGTAGTTGCATGATCATATATTTATGCATAAGAACTTGCCAGTATAAATATTCCTTATGAAATGTTTCTAACCATACAACTACATTTGAATTGTAGGAAAGATCGCATACATAATCGCCTGTAAGCAAAGAAGAATGAGACTTATTTCGAAGAACAAGTGACAGAATTTCAAAATGAAGAATAATATGACGAATACAGCAACATCATTGATATAGAACCTTCCAGCCATGAAGAAGTAACCAAGAAGAAATGGAAGACCAGTTCAAGAAGAATGATGTCTAGGATGCAGTATCAATACGTGAAGGGAAGTTAGTAGCTCCATCATGTAGTAGATGAAAACATCGTGGGATTCAAAGCAAGATTCATAGCATGAGGCTTCTCACGAAAAGAAGGCATAGACTAGGAAGAGACATTTTCAGCCACTGGAAGTTAAGTCACATGACATGCATAATCATGCGTGCAAATGAAAGAAGGTCTTGTATGAGTTCAGAAGACACCCATGGGATAACACATACATGATGAGCTTAATGAATATATTAACCTTTGCTACAAGGTTGATAAAGGATGAAAAACTCACAGATGGATGTGAGAAGAACTTTTGAAAAATTTCAAAATAGAGGATCTTGGTATTCAATGATCCTAGATGGATACTACTTGTCACTCTAGTACATAATGTTTCAGTACATAGAGTACGGAAGACAAAGGGAGTATGATGCTTCGCTTCAAAGGGAGTGACTACAAATTATCTTGAGGTTCGACATGGTATGACAGAATGGGCAGATTACTGATGACTCTAGGCTTTACTGAGAGTAAAGTGGATTCCAACCTTTTATTCAAGGTTGAATGTGGAAGACCAGTGATGCTCCTGTTATGTGTCGATGCACTATTTTCTAGGCATGGAGGTGTGGACAAAGGAAGTATGTAGTAGAGATCCTAAAGAGGTTCAGGATGATGGACTGCATGGCCACACCTATGGCATCAAACTTGAAGCCATTGAGTGTTGCTTCATCAGAGTTGGTTGATACTATGATATATCGTGAGATGATTGGTTCCTTGATATACCTTATGAACATGAGACTAGACATTTGCTTTGTTGTGAACACCTTGAGCCAGTACTTGACAGATCTGAGAAGTTTTCACTTGATTGTTGCAAAGCATATTCTGAGGTACCTGAAGTGTACAATTGATTATGGGCTCAAGTACGATGTGAATCAAAAGATTAAACTAGAGGGTTATGTTGATTCATATTGGGTAGGTAGTGCCATCGACATGAAGAGTACTTCAGGATGTTGCTTCAGTATGGGATCAGGTGTGATCTCTTGGTTTAGCAGGAAGCAATCCTGTGTGGCATTGAGTACAGCTGAAGCAGAGTATGTCACAGTTTGTTCAGCTAGTTGTGAGGTAGTATGGCTATGAAAGGTACTGTCTGATATATTTGATCTCCAAATGGATGCTACTTGTATACATTGTGACAACCAGAGTTGTGTGAAGTTGTCAGAGAATCCAGTGTTCCATGACAAGTCGAAGCATATCGAGATCAAGTATCACTATATCAGGGATATGGTGCAGAGAGGAGTAGTGAAGCTCCAGTATGTTGCGACGGAGGAACATATAGCTGATGTATTGACAAATCCATTGGCTAGGCTGAAGTTTGAGTACTTTAGGGAGAATCTTGGTGTTCTCTAGATCGAGGTTTCCTCCAAGAGATAATGATAAGACCCATAGCCATTCTGACATGGTGAGAGGATTGGTTCCTTCCATGTCAGAGATGAGTGCTGAGACCCATAGCCATTCTAATGAGTAGGTAAGATATAAGGGCTGAGCCATTCTGTCATGGCAATAGGGTTGCTCCCTCCCATGATAGATATGAGTGCTGGCCATTCTGTCGAGTAGGACAGATGTAAGGGCAATTTCCATTCTAGGAATGGAGGCACCTGGTCAGGTACCAGGAATACTCAGTCTAGGACTGAGTAGCCATTCTGAGATGACGGAGGGATGTGCTCCCACTTGATCAGATGTAAGGGCTGAACCATTCTATCATGGCTAAAGGATTAGGTTCCTTCCATGTCAAATGTGAGTGTTGGCCATTTCGACGAGCATGTCGGATGTAAGGGCAATTGCCATTCTCTAGGAGAATGGAGGCACCTGGTTAGTTATCGGGTAGATCAGTCGAGGAGGACTGCATGCCATTCTGATATGACTGTAGGATTGGTTCCTACAAGATCATATGTGAGTGCAGTTCCCTTCCATCATTGTGAGCGGGATGTGTTCCCGCCTGGGTGGATGTAAGTGCAGGCCTTTTCATCATTGTAGTAGGATGTGTTCCAGCCTGGGTGAATGTAAGTGCAAAAAGCTTTCATCATTGTGGTAGGATGTGTTCTGGCCTGGGTGAGAGTCATTAATCATTGTGGTAGGATGTGTTCTAGCCTGGTTGAATGTGTGGAAATATTTCATCATTGTGGTAGGATGTGTTTCGACTTGGGTGAGAGTCGTTCATCATTGTGGTAGGATGTGTTCCAGCCTGGGTGAATGTGCAAAAATCTTTCATCATTGTGGTAGAATGTGTTCTAGCCTGGGTGAGAGTCTTCCATCACTGTGGTAGGATGTGTTCCCTCGTGGATGGATGTCCCTTTCTAATGAGTAGGTCAGATGTAAGTGTTGGACTTGCCTTTCTGACAAGTAGGTCAGTTGTAAGTGTTGGACGGGCCTTTTTGATGAGTAGGTCAGATATAAGTGCTGAAGAAGACCTACATGGAGGCTAGGCCTGCAACCAGCATGAAAAAGGGTTGTCTCTATAGAACTTCCTGTGACAAGAAGAATCATGAGATAGTACCTGTGGTACTGATCCAGATCGAGTGAGGATCTAGATCCAGTGAAGATGATTCAGCAGTGATGATCCAGATCCAGAGATGATGCTCCAAAGATGATCTAGATCGAGTGATGATCTATATTCAGTGATGATGATCCAGATCCAGTGATGATGATCTAGATCCAGTGATGATCCATATTCAATGATGATGTCGAGTGATGATCCAAATCGAGTGATGATCCAGATCCGATGATGATGTCCAATGATGATCCAGATCGAGTGATGATCCAGATCCAATGATGATGTCTAGTGATGATCCAGATCAAGTGATGATATAGATCCAAATGAATATGACTTAGAAATGAATATGACTTGAAGATGAAGATGACTTAAAGATGACGAATACCTGACGATGAACAAAATGATACAGAGAAGAAGACTTGTGCTGATAAATTGTGTCGAGCGAATACCTTCCTAGTTAAGAGGGAGTGTTGATGTAATTGTAACTTCGGAATGTATTCACTTGTATTTCTTATCTATTGTAACCCGATGTTTATTCCAAGATGTATTTGAGTCATGCCATGCCCCGATGTTCCGATCGAGAAGTTTCTATAATGAGAAAGTCATGTCAAGTCATTATGGGTAACCCTCCTATTGGTCAAGGGTTAAAGTCCCCACAGTTGTGGGGCCCTTGGGTTATTAGAATATCATAGTGAAGTCGACCCTAGGTGAGTCATTGTAAGTTGGGGAAATAGTCCCCACCATTGTGTTACCATCCTATTGGTTAGAGGAGGCAAAGTCCCCACAAGTGGTGGGGCACTAGGGTTATTAGACACTCCTAGAGATGTTGGCTCTAGTAAGTAATTGTTAAGTGAGTCCGACATGTTGGAGTGCACTTAAAGTGAATGGAAGAATATAAATAGAGAGTGATAGCCTCTCTATTTATCACTTGCAACACTCACACTCACTCATTGAGGTGCATGAGTGAGAGGAGAAGCTCTCTCAGTGAGAGAGAGAGACTGCTGTTGTTGGGAGATCATCTTACTATTTTGGGGTCTTACCATTTTGTTCTGATTCTATCTCTAAGGAAGTTGCGGGTTTTTCTCTTTTATGGTTTCCCTGAGGAAAACTCTTTGTGTCTCTTGTCTCTTGTGATGTGCTTATGTTTTACTGATGTGCTTGTTATTCTCTCAGTTAAAAGATCCTAAGATCATAATGCTAGCTTATATGATGACAAACTAACATTTAGGTGCTCTTTTCCTATCTTGTAAGTCTCTTTCAAGTCTTTGAACTTGTTTTTTGTTGCCTTCCCCCACACCTCCTGCTTTGTCTTGACCTTGTTGGACAAGGTACTGAGAAGCCTCGGTTTGCAGTTTTGGATTGATTCTTGGAACTTCTTGACCTTTGTTTATGTCAGTATTATTGCTCAGTCTCTTCATTCCAAAGTTGTTGGCTTGTTTACCTTTGTGATCCTTCCTTTCAAGAGAGGTTGATATGCAACTTTAGGGAAACCTAGGTTTTGTTTGTGGAGTGTATTTGCAACTTCAAGTAGTTGTCTATTTTCTTTGCTTACATTACTTGCTTGCATTAGTCAATACGTTGTTTTTCTTTTGCATTTATAAAAAAAAAAATTTAAAAAACACATGTTTTCTTTATATGCATGTAGATTAGGTTTTTATTCTATATTGCATGGCATATCATTGTTTTTGAAAAAATAAAAAGAAATTGTTCTTTTGTGGATTTCAAGTTTCTATTTGAAAAAGAAAGAGAGTAGTTTTTTATTTTTGCATTTCATTTCTCTTTGCTTAGTCATTTTGTTTTCAACTTTGAGTCAAAACACCACATAAGTTTCATGCCATTTACCCTCTGACTAAAAATAGCCCTTAAAATAAACGATATAATTTAAAAAATTATTAGTAAGTTTTATTTTATAGGGTCATACACCAACTAGCTCAGGCTAGACTTGTGGATTAGGGAGTTTCAACTGTCCACAAGTGTTTAAATTTTAGACGTAGTTGGCCAATCACTACGTAAATCCTCTTCTATGTTGATTGTATCTGGGAAGCTTTTCTCAAATGGGAGTTAAGCACGAGGCTGCGTGGAGGCTCGGATTGAGGAGATAACCCTCTGATTCCTTCTCAAAGAGTAGACTAGGGTTTTTGCATATTTGGGGATTCCATCTTGGATAGAGTTTTGGGATTTGCTACCCTACCCATGCATATGAACCAGGCTTGCAACTGTCCCCCCAGACTTTCAATATAGTTAAGGTATCCTTAGTCTCTTTAACATCTAGGGTTCATACACAGGTACACTGGAAGGCTATTTCTGATTGACCTTGGACGGGCTTGGAAGCTAACCCCGGTAGAAGGTGTGGGAGGGCGATGGGTGATTCCTATGCTTGTGCCTAAGAACATCTATAGGGACACCAAGTAATTGTCTATCATATTTCTTTTGTAAAACGTATCTTATTCCTGTTTGTCTATTTGGCTTTAGGAATTTTTAGTGAGTGTTGTGTGGTTTGTCTGTACTTAGCATTCCTTTAGGTGTGTGCTCTATAATTTTGGTTTCCTATCAACCTCAGACTTTGTCTCTGTTGTTGCTGCAACCTTTTCCCCGACTTTAGTTCTTCACCTAAACTCTGGGACCCCTCCTTATCTTGATTTACTTGACTATACTGTTGAAATTTTGGCATCTTTGAGTATCGTTGCTTTAAAGTTGAACGCCCGTCTTGTTTGCCTGTTTCGTTCAGTTCAATGTGAGTCGTGTGATCGGTTTTTAATGCCCTTTAGAGTGTGGAAGTTTACCTTAGCGAGATTTTGGTTCTTTGGCCTCATTTGAGCCTTAGCGCTGTTAGTTCTTACCTGTGGATCAGGCCTCTTTTGGAAGAAATGGAGTCTTATCTCACCCGCTGTTGCGGCTCGTATACCAAAGTCTCCGTCCGATACACTTCTCTCCGACGCCCGATTCGTGTTGTGAATCGCTTGCCCCAGAGTTCCGGTTCACCGACGTTGCGGCTGGGGAGATAAAGTCAGGCCCCGACGTGAGTTTCATCCGACACCCGAACTCCGTATTATTTAGCCTCCATCGCCTGTTTGTGGCTTGCGTCCCGTCCACCGTTGTGGGTGGCAGAGCATTCTGTCGTCCGATCCACTTCTCTCCGTCTCCCGATTACCTACGACGCCCATTTTTCCACTTCCCCTCTTCTGGCACTCCTCCGTCGTTGCGGCTCCTGGAGTCTTCTCCCATCCGGTGTAAGAACCTTGTCTCATCTGATCCAAGAACTGCCCGACCATCGATTCATTTTACCATGAAGTTGTCGCCCGTAGAGCTAGGCCAGCTTCTTTATGGACCTTTCATCATATTTACGAGGACTTTTGACGCTCAATATCTCAAGTTAGTGGATAATGCGCTTAAAGTGTACGCATGGGAGAATCACATGGATCGCTAGAGCGGCCTGCGGCAAGGAAAAGGACAACCCAGGCGAATGACAGAGGCGCCGATGAGGCGTTTTCAGCAGTTACTGTCAGAGGGTAAAACGCCTATTGAAATGATTGAAGAAAACGAAACGACCAGAAGAGAAACTGAATCGTCAAGGGCACTAAAAGGTCATGCGCTGATGGAGCCCAGAGGACATCAGTTGTAGTTTAAATAATGGGAAGCCCGATGAAAGGAGGGCTTTTTCCCTTAGAAAATTTTGTAATTGTTGACTTGTAAGAGGAACTATTTCGTTTTGCGAAGTGAACTGCAATTTTTCCTGCTGGAAAGAGAAAAGAAGTGAAATGTACCAATGCGATTCAATGAATAATGTCGAAGAGGAACTGTTTCGTTTTCAGCTGTATTTCATGTGCTGTAAGGATATTTGATGTTTTGAACTTAAGTTCTTGTTAACTATGCTGCAGTCTTTTCTGGGATGCATTTTCACTAAGAGCAATAATTGTTGTTATAGAATGATCGGCTAACTGGTTATTTGAATATTTGTAGTTTTCATGTGCTGTGAGGAAAGTATCAGCTATCTATGATGTTTCTGACCGTATGTGATTTTGTATTGCTCATTTAAGATGATAGCCTCACTCCCTAGGGATAGTTTAGATAGTTAGTTATTTCTGTTCGTATCTGGTTTGTTTGCTTGTGAGCATAAGACTGATGTTTCTGACCGTATGTGATTTTGTATTGCTCATTTAAGATGATAGCCTCGCTCCCTAGGGATAGTTTAGATAGTTAGTTATTTCTGTTCGTATCTGGTTTGTTTGCTTGTGAGCATAAGATGAGAGGTAAGAACCTGCGCATCACTTTGTGACCGCTCCCCTCATTTAGACCAGCCTGCATTTAGCTAGGCACGTGCATATCATTCATTTAAATCAAAATACAAAAAACTCGGTGGGCCGGGCCGCAACCGGTAAAGCCTTTGTTTGTTACTTTGACCTACGGTAGCCGGACCGCAAACCGGACGGATTCCCTATACCAAACAGTCAGCGGGCTAGTTGGGAACGCTGATTGGGGAGAATCCCTTACTGTTGCCTCCTGCGAATTTCCAGGCCTCAACAGTTTTGGCGCTAGAAGGAGGGCCTCCAGTGCATGGCTGGCCGAGGAAACCCGTTTTACAGAGATTATTCCGCTGGTTATAGTTCTGAAAGTAGTGGACCACTGAACCCAATTCCAGAAGAAGAAAACAGAGAACATATTTTTTCTTGTTCGCAATGAAATTGTAAATGATCTGAGAAGACATACCCGTGCTTATGCAAAGAAGATCGGAGGATTGCCTATCATTCCTGAGTTGCCTAAAAGAGAGTACAAGAAGAAAGATCGCCCTATAATAGAAAATTCGGTGCTGGTCGGAGACTGGCAAGAGCTTGTGGAGACTGCCTTACAAGAGATTGAATTGCCTTTGAACCAAGTAGGCCCAGACACTCCTTCCAGTTCTCCTGTTCATACCCTTGCTGGTTCGCATCCTCCCACACTTTTCGGTTCACCTCCGCACTCTCCACCTCGATTAATGGCAGCAGCTAATGCAAACCAGCCACCTAATCCTCCAAACCCACCACCTGCATGGAAAGCCAGATCACCTCTGAATCTGACCCCACCTTTGCACGACCTACCTCAAGCCTTCGAAAAGTTATTGCCTAAGTTTGATCCTAATGAGAAGATATTGGTGGACGACCACTTGCAGAGTTTTTATTTGGCTATAGAAGGATTAAGGGCATGGGATCATGAAGATGTGGTTTGTAGACAATTCCCACATACACTTAAAGGAGCCGCAGCCTCTTGGTATTTTGGTTTTCCTGCCAATTCTATTCCAGATTGGGACACTTTCGAAAGAATGTTTAGAAGTAAGTATGCAGTCCAAAAGACTCATGCTGCCCTTATGAAAGGACTCTGTGCTTTAAAAAAAGAAAAGAAGGAAAAAGTGCACAGTTTTACACAAAGATTTACAGCATACCTTAAAAATTTCTCTGATGCAGATAAACCTTCAGAAAAGGTCCTAATCGAGTATTATACTTCAGCTTTGGGTCCTGACCTGGCCATGTTCACAAAAGGTAGGGAAAAGCCCACTTTGACGGAAACTTATGAAGAGGCAGAAGTAGTAGAAGCAGAAAGGGAGAGCATTGAAGATTATCCCGAACAGGCAGGGGACAAAAGGAGAACGCTGTTGTTTACTAAGCCCAAAGAAGAGAAAACCCCAGATTACGAAGGTATGGCCAAAATGGTGCAGAAGCTGTCCAACAAGGTCATAGACTTGGAGAAAGAAAAAGAAGCACAAAAGTTTTTCAGACCATATTATAAGAAAAGGGAGGATAGCAACCAGACCCCTCCCCCCTCTCAGAAAACTGCATCCATGAACCTCACAGAGATAGGTATGGACAATTTCTGTACTTTTCATCAACAGCCCCATTCCGAAAAGAACTGTCCGCAATGGATAAACTCGATGACATTGGTCATGAATCAGATGCTGGATTCAAGATTGACGGAAGAAGATGATGATGAAAGGAAAGAAAAATTTTCTTCAACATCTACAAAAGAACAGGAAGAAGAGACTATGGCCTTATGGAGCTCTGTTTCAGTACTAGATGCGGAAGAAGAAAACACTCAGGGACACAAAGATGTCAGGGAGGCTAACGTCACAACTAGGAGCAAAGGGGAAGTTAGTGATGACAGTTTTCTGCTCCCAAAGATTCGAAGGCTGCAAAGAAATATTAAAAAGAAATTTCAAGACATGTCCGTGGCTAATCAGATTCCGGAATTTACCATTTCCAGCCAGGATCCGAGGCAATTTAGAACACCGCCTAAGCCAAGCGAAGAAAAGGTAAGTGCTAACAAACTTCAACCCACTAGACAACAAATTGAATATGACGTTGTTGAAGATTTAAAGAAGATAAAGGCAAACGTCCCTCTGTTTGAAATGTGCAAAATACCTCAGCAGAAAGAAAAATTGTTGAAAGCACTGGAGACATCAGAAGAAAAGCTGCCCACTGACAATCAGCCGCAGCAAGAAGAAGAAATTGGGGAAGCTAGCACTGGTGGTGATTCTAAAACTAAACATCCGCCTTTCCTTTTGACATTTGAAATTTTTAATCATAACGTGCACAATTGTCTAGCGGACTCAGGAGCGTCGATTAATGTCATGCCCATATCAGTTTGTAAGAAAATAAATGGGCAGCCCAAGCCAACCACGTGGAAAGTGGTGCAGTTGGATAGAACCAATGTCAAGGTAGTTGGTGAGATGGAAGACGTGCTAATCCGCCTGCCATCCGATAATAGAGTGTGCCAAGTCATCAACATTGTAGTGGATGACATACTAGATGCGTACGGCTTGGTCTTGAGTAGAGATTGGTCAGCCAAATTAAATGGGTATTTCGCTACAGATTGGTCACATCTTTGGTTGCCATACAAAGGGAGTCCTAATCAGATCAAGGTTCTGAGAGAGCCTCATATGAAGTACAATGTCACTCAATTAGATGGGAAAAATGTACCAGTCGAATCTGTATTGGGAAACTACTTTCTGGAACTTGAACCAGGGAATTATCAAGCGGAAGAGGCTAGCAGCACACCTAACACCCAGCCTGATCTCCTTCATTTTTCTCAGGCTGGTGAGCTTGACTGTAAAATAGTAGATTTAGCTGTAGGAGTAGATTCTTTTTCAGTAGACAATGTTTGTTGGAATTTATATTTTGACGGCTCAAAAACATTAGAAGGATCAGGGGCCGGCTGCGTTCTTATTGACCCACAAAAAAATAAATACTTTTTGTCCTGTAGGTTAGAAT